>SJYC01082192.1:0-19090 GCA_006408675.1 Madoqua kirkii | reverse complement strand
GCAGTGGAAGTGCGGAGTCCTAACCACTGGACCTCCAGGGAAGTCCCTGAGGAACACAATTTTTAATTTAGAACTAAATAGCACATGTGGCCAATGGCACTATATCAGACAGCAAGGCTCTAAGCCCATTCTGGGGGTGTTAGCTCAGCTACTGGTCCCTTTTCTGCTTGGTTGAATTTGCCCCCTTGCGTGCTGCTTCCTGTCCTCCCTGGCTGGAGTAGTTTTATTTACCTAAACTTGGCCTTCTGGACTAGTTAGGGACATACTTGTTTTTGCACAGAGAGTGTTAGTGCACTCAGGGGCCTCAGTGCTTCCTTGTCATCTAGTACAACAGTGTGAAGACTAACCTGGTCATGCCCCTGCCTAACTGTGTGTTAGGAGTAATTCCATCCTTCTTGGTCAGACCACGTGCTTTCCCTCCCTTTAGCTGGCTGCTTTCCTGTTGCTGAGTTTGAGCTGGTCGGTCATATTGTCTGATACTGATGTGTTTTCTCTTCAGCAGGGATCGTGAGAGAAGGCCAGCTGAATGGCTCGTCTACAGCACACAGTGAAATAAGAGGTATTCTGTTTCCTGTTCTACCATTTGTCAGCAGAAAACGTTTTCCCAGAGCTCAGTTAAGACCTTGGAGAAGAATGACTTGGCTCTCCTACCTGTAGAGTCTGGATTTTCCTACCAAGTCCATTCACAGGCTTCCTAGTATTTGGTGTCTTGTCCTCTGAAGGGTTAAGCTTGACTTCAGTTTCTGCAGCTTTAGGTGGATAAACCTGACCTGTGAAACTTCACTTACCATCTTTTTTCTCTCTGCAGACCATAGTACCTGAGAGGGCTAGAGGAACCGCCACCATTAGATCAAGCTGTCAGGGCCTACCGTGGAGTGTTTCACAAGTGAACTTACAAGAACCCGAAGCAGCTCCTAGAAGTACCAACACCCAGAGGCTGAAAGCTGGGGGTGAGCGGAGATGTCCAGCTTAATCCTTCATGCCACTCGTTCCTCTGCAGCTGTTCCAGTTCAATACCCAAGTGACAAGGGGCCCAAATAGAGCCCCCACCCCACCTCAGGCTGAACAGGCTGTGTCCACACAGCAGGTCAACAGGACGTTTCCACCGACCGTGGCTGTAGGACTTGGGCTCCCAACACCACGGGTTCGCCGTGGCCCCTGTGGCAGTTTTGTACTCTATACTTGGTTTTTCAATTAAGCTTAATGGCTTTTTTAAAATATGACTTGAAGCTCTAGTTTTCTAGGCCTTTTACAGTGTACAGTATTTTACATAATTGAGCTGTAATATTAAAAGCTTCTTCACTTACTTCCCAGGGCCCCAGCTCTACTTTGAGTCACTTTAGAAAACTGCTGACCTGCAAAGGTACAGGCCGAACTTACATTTTAAAAGTTCTATTCTTGTACCCTGTGGGGAAGGTCATCTCATTCTTGGGACAAGTGCTGATTTTCACTTGATTCCTGAACATTATCAATCCCCGTTTCCCTTTGTGCCATGTACCCTAGAAACTAGTTAGTGTGCTGTAGGATTTTAGTTTTGAATCCTTTGTAAAATGACTCCAAGACCTAAAAGGCAATTTACTTATGAAATTTATTTTCTCATATAAATTATGTATTTCTCTGGGCAGACAGCCTTCACCTTATTGCACTAATAGCACATCTGTGATACCACGCTACAGGACAGGTCTTAACAAGGTCTGTATTCTTCAACGTAGCACTTGTCTACCAGGCACTGTAGAGGAGGATGAGGAGCCAGGATCCGCTCAGGAGCAGAAGGTGGAGGGGGCAGCATGTACCCTCTTCTGACAGTTGGTTTTCTCCCGGGAAGGGGAGCATGCAAAGTTACATGTGGATTCTGGAAGTGGGAGGAGGTCTTGGAGGCTGAGAAGCCCAATGCAACACTGCGGCGCAGCTCCTTCTGCTTCTGTGGGAGGCGGGGGCCCCTCTCACTCGTCTGTAACGCATCACTCTGGCCTCGCTGAGGCTTTGGGGAAAAGGGGAAGGGATATTGAATTAGCAGCAATTAAGAAGAGGCCATATACTGCCACAGTGTGGGGGCATTATCCTGGCCCTGCGGACCTGAACACTATGTATCCTACGGAGAGGGGCCATCGAGACCCAGAGCAGGCTCTCAAGCCTCTTCTCTAATGGAGTGGGGGACGATGCTCGGACGTCCCCGTGACCACACTTAACTAGCAGAGCTCTGGTGTTGGATCTACTAACCGTTGGTCAAAGCTGTAATGAGACCAAGTCTGTAGGCAGAGTGAGGGATGCTGGAGTAGGAAGGGGGAAGAGCATGGGGGTGGGGCGGGGATGGGTAGTGGGCAGCGACAGTAACATGATTAGGCCCACTGCAGGCCCTGGGGCCCCCCTCAATCTGCCTTTGAACTACACTGAAGACAAGTTGCTCACATACTCTAAAGCACATTCTTGATACAGGGATAGGGACTTTGGGGGAAGCGGTGATTTGGTATCAGGCAAGAGCCACATTAAGCCTTCATGAGGGCAGCCACCACAGCCTTGGCGTTCAGACTGCGTAGGTCACAGTAGGTCTGGCCAGTGCCCACGAAGACGATGGGTTTGCTTGTGATGTAGGTCATAGAAATCGCAGCTCCCACCTGAAGCAGAGACAGGATACCCAGTCATCTCTGGACCTTGCCTTTCGACTCCCTCAGCAACAGGAGGCTCTGGAACCCGTGTGCTCTTAGAGCCTCTGCTCCCCTGTGAAGGACAGCCATTCCCCCTCCTAGTCCCACTTTGTCCTGTGTCATCCATGTTTACCTTGTCATCAATGGTATCGAATTTGGTAAGGACAATGCCATCAATGAGCCGAGGTGTCTGGGCCATAGAATGGTCAGCCAAGGCTCTGTTGAACTTGACCTGAAAGGAGAAATATGATATGAATATAACATACCTAACTGGCCAGAGCTGAGGTTGGGAAGAGAACCAGGCCCGAGCCCTCACCAGCTGGTCCACGGCCTCGTTGCCTACTAAGGCCTCCCCCACAAACAGCACCAGGTCGGGTGTGTTGACAGTGATGAGCTTGGCCAGGGCAGTCATCAGGGGAGCGTTGTCTTGCATGCGGCCAGCTGTGTCCACCAGCACCACATCAAAGCCTTGGTTACGTGCTAGAAAGAAAAAGAGTGGTCAACTCAAAACTCCTGGACTGTTAACTCATTTCCAGCTTCCTCTCAACAGGTCCTAAACTGGCCCTTATTAAAAGTCTTCCTAGGTTCTGAATCAAGTTACAAGGTAATGTAAGAAACAATTTCCACACTCTGTCATTAAGCATATTTAGGGAAAGGAGAGCAGGCGGGTGTGTGGGTGTGCACTTGGTGTGCTGACTCTTTGCAACTCAGTGGATGGTAGCCTGCCAGGATCCTCTGTCCGTGAACTTCCCAGGCAAGAATACTGGCGTGGGTTGCATTTCCTCCTGCAGGGGATCTTCCCGACCCAGGGCTGGAACCTGCATCTCTTACATCTCCTGCATTGGCAGGCAGGTTCTTTACCACTGAGCCACACCTGGGAAGCCCTAGCAGGAGGATAAAGGTGACCAAATACTGAGGTAACAAAACGAATATATGAGGTTTGCCTTCAACTACATACACGTGTTACCCCAAAGTGGAGTATGGCATGGCATATCACTAATTCTGAGCTGCTACTGAGCAGAAAGTTGGTGGTAGGGTAACCCTGGTCCTCTGCAAGTTCCAAGAGAACCCCTGGAGCAAAGGGGCCCACACAAGCTCCGCGCGTCCTGTGCACTGTACCGAAGGCAATGGCCTCCATGGCAATGCCGGCAGCATCCTTGCCGTAGCCCTTCTCAAACAACTGCACCATGGTGCGGCCGCCATGGTTCTCCGGGGGGTGCAGGGCGCTCAGACGCCGGGTGTGTGTACGCAGCTGTTCCACAGCCCCGGCACGAAACGTGTCGCAGGCAGCGATGAGGACACTGAAGCCATTCTCTAACAGCCAGAAGGAGATCTGCGAAAGAGGCAGAACTGTCAGCCAGCCCCAGAGCGGCAGAGAAGGAAGAAGTAGCAGAAACAGCATCAGACTCAGGCTGGGGAACCGCACCCACCTTGGCAAGGTTGGTAGACTTCCCCACGCCGTTCACACCACAGAAAGTGACCACGTACGGGCGCTGATGACGCTGGGCATCCATGATGTCCCGGAGCATGTCTACACGGCGCTGCGGCTGTAGAATCTGCACCAACGACTCCTGCAGAGCTTGCTTGACCGTGGAAGTCACCGCTGGGGATGGG
Source organism: Madoqua kirkii (assembly GCA_006408675.1). NCBI lineage: Eukaryota > Metazoa > Chordata > Mammalia > Artiodactyla > Bovidae > Madoqua > Madoqua kirkii. The sequence goes on along the minus strand of SJYC01082192.1, from coordinate 14,831 downwards.
GCAGGGAGGTATACCCATGAAGCCCAATTCAGGTGCTCTGAACACCTGGCATCTCGCTGAGCTAAAGGGAACTAGGATCCTGCCCAGGAATCCACACCGTTCTGACAGCCCTAAGCACCTGACAGGTAACTGATTCAAATCCTCTTAAGCTAGATGTCATGAACACCTAAAGTCTAGGGGAAACAACAGAGATTTAGAGATTATAGTTTGTCAAAAGTCACGCACATAATAAGAATGGTGCTGACTTCATAACCTCCACCCAAGCACTTCCGGGTCTGGGTAGACACTTACTGCTGAATGTCCCCATCACCTTCCCCTCCAACTTGTTGGCCACGGATTCACAGAGCTGGACTGCGATGTCTGCTGCCACGTTCTTAGCTAAGGAGGGGGACAAGCGTGGGTGAGTGTCCCGGCAGGAGTGAATGACCCCCATTACAGCCCTTCTACCCCACCATCCTCACCCCCAAACACAAGTCTACCCGATCCCAACTCACCAATGAGATGGTCACGCATCTTGTCCAGCACAGATTCCATGTCTCCACGAGTCAAGCTCTTGGAACCCACAAGGCCCTTCAGCATCCCAAACATGCCACCCAGAGTCCCCTTGGTAGCACTGCAGGCACAGAAAACCACAGATGCACAGAAAGCCAGCAGGCATCAGCAAGTCCTATCCCTTTTGGAGCCATACCCGCCACCCGCCACCAAATCCCATACCTAGGTTTGGCGGAATTCTGAGCAGCTCCTTCATCATCTGAGCTGCTGCAGTCCAGATCCTGAAGCTGCCTCCCGGGCCCAGTCCCTCGAATCTGGAGGGTGTAGGGAGAGGAAGAAGGAATCAGGCGGGGAGGGAAGCCTGGAGTGACCCTGTCCTACACCACTCTGCCCTTTTGACTCCAGAAGCTCCAAATGTAACCCACCCTCTGGCTAGAAGGAATCAAGGGGACCGCCCTCATCTCCTTCCTGCTCTGCTTATTACCGGTAACCCTCACTCTGGCCCCTGCTACCTCTTACCAAGTTGATGTCCTCGGGTGGGGCCGCTTCGGGGGCTCCGTTGGTGGTGGGAGTGCTGTAGTCCAGAACTTCCTTGTTAGCAGAGCCTCCCAGTGCCCACACTCGGGGTGCTTTTTGCCCTTCTCCTTGGGAGCATCTGACTTACTGGATTTGCTGTGAAGGGTTACAGTACAGAGGGTTATGGTGGAGAAGCAGGAGAGGCAGCATTCACCTCAGAGACAAGGACTCCGTTGCCCCCAACATGTCTGAATAGCAAAAGCTTAGGGCAAAGCTGGGCTGCTCACCCGGACTTCTCCATACCCCTCCCATGCTTCTGAATGAACTCTTCCCGCTTCCTGCGAATCTGCTCCTCTTTGGAAAGTTCCTCCCCGTTCTCAGGTCCTACTGGGAGACCTGACTTTTCTGCGGCGGCAGCTTTGCTAGTAGCCAGAGGGCCATCAGAACCTGTCAAGGAGAAAACTCACTGAAAAAAAAAAAAAAAAACAAATTCCAACAAAATAAGACAAATGGGGAAAAGCCTCTCAGATTCATTCAGAGAAAACTAAGAAGAAACACCTGGAGGATCACTAAGATTGGGGATGATGAGGGTGGCCCGAAGGGAAGGATAGGGAACCACTTCAGTGCCGCCTTAACAACTTCTCATGCCCCTGGATGTCCAAGTTCAAACTCACCTTCCTTCTTGGCCCCCTTGTTTTTTTTGTTATTCTTGGCTTTTTCCTTAGGCTTTTCACCCCGTGTCTCAATCATGGACCTCACAGGTTTCTTGGCCTTTTCAGAATCTTCAAATTTCTTCATGGTAGTGGGAGCACGGATCTTACTGCTCTCCTCTGCTTCACTAAAGAGAAAAGTTCGTGCTAAGTCACTTCAGTCGTGTCTGACTCTTTGTGATCCTATGGACAGAGGAGCCTGGTGGGCTAGGCTCCTCTGTCCATGGGATTCTCCAATCAAGAATTCTAGACTAGGTTGACATTTCCTTCTCCAGGAGATCTTCCCAAGCTAGGGATCAAACCTGGGTATCCCACATTGCAGGTATTCTTCACCATCTGAGCCACCAGGGAAGCCCAAAGAGAAAAGGTGCACAGTCTAAATCCAGGGGAAGGGCCCTCACACCAAGCAGGCAATCAGAACTGGGAAGCCAACTCAGGAGCCCTTTTAACCCACAGCGTACTACCCACTCTTGGGAAAGAAGGGAACTCATCAAGTCTCAGAAACTGATTTTGCAGAGGTGAGGCCTCTCACCGAAGGAGCCGCAGAAAGTCATTCTGGAAATCGAAAGTGCCATTCAGTAGACTTAAGGCACTCTGCTGTTGGATCTCAGTGCGGTACTTGTCTCGAAACAGCCGGTGAACGTCGTCTATCAACTTGTCAACATACGTCAGTGTTAGGATCTTCTGAAAACTACCTGTTCAGGGAAAGGAACAGAGCCAGCAGATCTGTTTACATGCCGGTCGAGAACAGAGGGAAGCCAACTCGGCCCAGGCCTCCAGGGACTGGCTCAGCCCCCTGGCCGGTTTCCCTGACCTGAGGAGCAGCCAGGCCCTCTGACTGGGCCCAAGAGCGGCTTCCCTTTCCCCCTCCACCCTCCTTGTTTTCTCAGTTACTTCATCGTAGACACTGGGTGTAATCAATCAGGATTTTTCTGAATCATCAGGACTGCCTGTCAATGTAATCGTAACCCCTCTAAAAATACCCTCACTTACCACAAACACCAACTCAAACTGGTTGTCCAGTTTATACTTGAGAGTGAGTGCCTCATGGGTGAAGGAGTTGTTACCTCCTCTCTCCTGCAAAAAGAGTACATCTCAGAGTTCCGACTGTCCCCTCAAACACCTGGAGTTGGGCCCCTCCAGGACTGCCTTCGGGAAGGAACCAGACATTCCCCTAAACTCAAACCTGTCCCCCTGGGCCAAAAGATTCTCCAGCATTCCACCTGGGATTAAAGTGTAGACACCCAACTGGGGGCGAGGAGGGGAAAGGTGGGAGGGACCGACATGTGAGAGTGAGAAGGGAGTCCTCAGGTAAACAATCAGGTTTACCGGCAGTCGGACACTATCTACACTTCTTAAAAGACGTTCTTTCATCCTTTATCCCACTCAGCCTTTGCGACAACAGAAAAGCAAGCCGCTGGCAGTGAAAGTGGGGAACGAAGGGAGGTCTCAATAGACTACGGAATCCTGCCAGAGTCCCAGAAAGCGGAGTGGGGAGGAGACATCACAAAGTTGCGGGATGGTCTGATAGGAACGGGAGAAAGAAATGGAGTCCCGGCTACGAGCCAGCGGCCAGTTTGAGGTGGGCCGACAGGGTGAGAGGGAGGCCCCGGGATCAGTCAAAGGGGACTAGGGGTCGGGTCAGGGGGGAGGGGGACGAGCCTGGAGTTCTGATCCCGCGGGGGCGGTACCTGCAGCAGCACAGAACGAATTACGCGTTAACGGGCCCGGTGCATGAGTCGCTCACGCCCTGAAAGCACCAGAGAACGAGCCCGCCTTTGGAAAAAATGGTGAAGAAGTCGAGCATGGCGGCAGCGGGAAAGGAGCCGGGGCCGGCGCCGAGAACTCAGGCCTCGATCGCTGCCGCTTCCTGCTGCGCCAAGCGCGGGACACGTCACACCAGCGGCCCCGGAAACCGGCGCAGCCGCACTTCCGCTCAGCACCGCCCGGAACCCTCCCCGGCTCCGCCCACGGGCGCGCAGGACTGCCGTAGACGCCCAGCTGGCCAATGGAGGGTGGGGGCGGGCCTGGGCGGGGCTCTCAGCATGTCACGGGAGGGACCAACCGCCTATAGGGCGGAGGGGCGGGGCCCGGAGGCGTCGCTGGCCAATGGGAGTGCTCGAATGAACGACTGGCGGCGCGTAGCGGTGACTGCAGGCTGGGACTGTACCCGGGTAGGGTGCTTCTCTTCTAGCGGCCCGGAGCAGCAGGGCCATGCTTCGGAGGGCTCTGCGGCTCCGCCTGGGCCCTTGCCTCTCCGGACGGGGGCTAGGCACATACAGAGGAGGCTCTATTCTGGGTAAAGTTGAGGGCAGCGGAGGGTATCGTGGTTCTGGGGTGTCCCCCGTCTCCAGCCTTGTGACCTTCAGAACTGACACGCTGGGAAGACAGTGGGGTCCCTCGGAATAGGGGGTAACCTTGCCTGCCGGAGCTTGTAGAGCCTGGACAGGGGTATGGATCCCAGAGTTGCCCTTCTCTCAGGTGACATATCCCAGATCATTCCATCCCTGAGTTTGCCACCAGAATTGCAGCCAGGCTGATATATTGGTTGCACAGAAATTAATGAAGTCCTGCTCGTATGCAGGATGCTGTTTTGTGGCCGTGAGGAGGAAAGAAGAGAAAGAAAGGATTCGGTACACGTCCTGGAGGTGTCTGAGGTGTAGCTGGAGAGGGAAGGCTTCGTAGACCAGTTGAAAACTGAAGAGAAGCCAACTAGGACGATGTCCTGCACTGCCATAGGTAGTGCTGGTAGCCATACATGGAACAGGTGGGAACTGAGATCAGCCTTGATGGATGATGTTTGCTGGCCCAAGGAAAGTGTGAGTTCCAGGTTCTGGAGAACTGAGCAAAGGTTAGGAAAAAGTATTGTTTTCATGCAAGGAATTAGCAAAGGCCATCCGGATAGAGAGTTGAGTTAGTAGTATGAAATGATGGGTAAGGTTAAGCCCAGATCAAAGAAAGACTCAAATGCTGAGAAGAGTTTGAACTTGGAACTGGAGACAGTGACAGAATACTTGGAGATTTATGAGCTTGGTGTGAAAGACAAAGAGATTCATGTATTCGAGGCATTTATTGAGCACTTAGGGTGTGCCAGGCACTGTGCTAGGCTGGAGATTTGGTGGAGAAGGTAGACAAAGCACAGTGTGAAGCAATCACAAGTGAGTTTAAAGTTGCAAGTGTGCTGCATGTTGCAAAAGAACAGTTCATTGAGCTACGAGATAATAACAGGATTACTGCATAGTCTAGGGGAGGTCAGGAATTCCTGAGAAAATGATAACTGAGCTAAGATCTAAAGGAACCAAGGAGTTAACTGGGCAAAGAAGTGGGCGCAGAGTTTCAAAGCATAGAGAACACCTGTGTGGGTCCTCTGTGGTAGAAATGAAGGGGTGAGGTTGGAGGGTTTGGGGAAGACAAGGTGAACAAGAGCTAGATCTGGCAATGTCTCAGGCCACGTGAAAGCTTTTGAACCTTTATCTTTAGAGTGATGGAAAGCCATGGAAGGTTCTAAACAAGAGAGTGTTTGATCAGATTAATGTTCAGAAGAGGTCATTCTAGCTATGATAGACTCATTGGAAAAGACCTTGATGCTGGGAAAGATTGAAGGCAGGAGCCGAAGGGGGCGACAGGATTAGATGGTTGGATAGCATCACCAACTCAGTGGACATGAGTTTGAGCATGCTGTGGGAGTTGGTGATGGACAGGGAGGCCTGGAGTGCTTCAGTCCACAGGGTCGCAGAGAGTCAGACATGACTTAGCTACTGAACAATGATAGAGGAAAGAAACGGGGGGGATAGAACAAGAGGGGAATGAGCGGAAATGGGAGCTCTTAACAGCCTTCGTGGGAAAGACATCATTGTGGTTTGATCCAGGGCAGTGGTGGTAGAGATGGGGGGAAAAAGGGGACAGATTGGAGAGAGATTTAAGAGGCAAAGTCATAAGAACTTGATAACAGACAGGACGTGAGTGTAGATTTACTGGTGATGATGAATATCCAGGAGAAGGTGCCACAGAGGTTCATGTTTCTGAGGGCCCTGTGGCTCTAGATGTGCCAGGACCTATTGGTCCAGAAGCCCAGGAGAGAAACGTGTAAGTCCGCTGGCCTAGGGAGAGAGAAGAGAGTGTTCATTTTAGGAAGCTGCTAGGTATAATGCACTCAAAGGAAGTGAGACTCGGGCACAGAGACCATGAGGCAAAGCTGTGGAATGCTGCTGGGTGCCAGTTCACCTTGTGAGGACTAGAAACTCAGTGTCAGTTTAGCCCTCCTTTTCCTGTGCCCATCTTCTGACCGCGACACACACATACCCCACCCCATCTCTTGGAAAGGAGGTGCATGGCCCTCTCTGACCATAACTGCGTCCCACAGACTGGGATGGAAAGGTGTCGGAGATCAAGAAGAAGATCCAGTCCATCTTCCCTGGCGGGGCTTGGAGCCCGCTGTATGACACCAGCCACCTGCCCCCCGAACACTCAGATGTGGTGATTGTGGGGGGTGGGGTGCTTGGACTGTCTGTGGCCTACTGGCTGAAGAGGTTGGAGAAGCGGCAAGGTGCCATTCGGGTGCTGGTGGTGGAGCGGGACCACACGGTGAGGTCTGGGGTGGGGCAGAGTCGGGCAACTCAGAGTCAGGGGCAGGGGAAAAGAAAGGCTGAAATCTCTGAAGGGACAGGACCTTTGGCCCTTGTTGGGAAACAGCCCCAGGTTCTTCCTCAGACTATTGACTTTGACAATAAGGTTTTTGCTTTTGAAAGCAAATTTCACAATGTGTGTTTTGAGGTCTCAGAGGTCTGGCCTGCTTTGCAGCTGTAATCAGCGCAGTTATTACAACCCCCTTGCAGGCCTCATTGCTTGCTTCTGAGGTTTTTGTGCTTTAATTGTTCCTGTTTACCACTGCCCCAGCCTTGGACTTCAGAGCCATTACCATTTTGTAACATTTTGTATGAGGGTGTCCCTCCCTTTGATGACTGACCCTCTGCTCTGTACCTGTCCTAATAAGGAGTTTAATGACCATTGTCCTCACTGCCTTCGTCTGGGTTTGTTCACTTCAGCTCCTCTTAGATTATAATACCTGAGGGTAGGATTCCCCTTCAACTTTGGACATGTGACTTTCAACCTTTACGACAGTATTCTGCTCATGCAGGACAGGGCCCGCCTCACCTTCTTTCATCTCCGCAGTATGCCCGTGGAGAGAAACGTGTAAGTCCGCTGGCCTAGGGAGAGAGAAGAGAGTGTTCATTTTAGGAAGCTGCTAGGTATAATGCACTCAAAGGAAGTGAGACTCGGGCACAGAGACCATGAGGCAAAGCTGTGGAATGCTGCTGGGTGCCAGTTCACCTTGTGAGGACTAGAAACTCAGTGTCAGTTTAGCCCTCCTTTTCCTGTGCCCATCTTCTGACCGCGACACACACATACCCCACCCCATCTCTTGGAAAGGAGGTGCATGGCCCTCTCTGACCATAACTGCGTCCCACAGACTGGGATGGAAAGGTGTCGGAGATCAAGAAGAAGATCCAGTCCATCTTCCCTGGCGGGGCTTGGAGCCCGCTGTATGACACCAGCCACCTGCCCCCCGAACACTCAGATGTGGTGATTGTGGGGGGTGGGGTGCTTGGACTGTCTGTGGCCTACTGGCTGAAGAGGTTGGAGAAGCGGCAAGGTGCCATTCGGGTGCTGGTGGTGGAGCGGGACCACACGGTGAGGTCTGGGGTGGGGCAGAGTCGGGCAACTCAGAGTCAGGGGCAGGGGAAAAGAAAGGCTGAAATCTCTGAAGGGACAGGACCTTTGGCCCTTGTTGGGAAACAGCCCCAGGTTCTTCCTCAGACTATTGACTTTGACAATAAGGTTTTTGCTTTTGAAAGCAAATTTCACAATGTGTGTTTTGAGGTCTCAGAGGTCTGGCCTGCTTTGCAGCTGTAATCAGCGCAGTTATTACAACCCCCTTGCAGGCCTCATTGCTTGCTTCTGAGGTTTTTGTGCTTTAATTGTTCCTGTTTACCACTGCCCCAGCCTTGGACTTCAGAGCCATTACCATTTTGTAACATTTTGTATGAGGGTGTCCCTCCCTTTGATGACTGACCCTCTGCTCTGTACCTGTCCTAATAAGGAGTTTAATGACCATTGTCCTCACTGCCTTCGTCTGGGTTTGTTACTTCAGCTCCTCTTAGATTATAATACCTGAGGGTAGGATTCCCCTTCAACTTTGGACATGTGACTTTCAACCTTTACGACAGTATTCTGCTCATGCAGGACAGGCCCCGCCTCACCTTCTTTCATCTCCGCAGTATGCCCGGGCCTCTACCGTGCTCTCCGTGGGTGGGATTCGCCAGCAGTTCTCATTGCCTGAGAACGTCCAGCTCTCCCTCTTTTCGGCTGAATTTCTACGGAACATCAATGTGAGATTGGGGGAGTGGGGGTGGCGACCCCTCCTTTAGCCCAGAGAGGGGGGCAGTCCTGCTGGCAGGGGAGACAGGCTGCTAGGAATTGGAAACGCCAGTTTTCTTCCCAATGGCAGTGCCTGGAGGGAGCTTTTCTCTGGGTCAGGACACTGAGCTGAGGGTTGTGGTAAGAAAGCCAGAAAAGCTCCCTCCCTTTCTTCTTCTTCTTTTTTTTTTTTTTTTAATATTTATGTATTTGGCTACACTGGGTCTTAGTTGCAGCATGCAGAATCTTTGATCTTTGTTGCATCATGCAGGATCTCTAGTTAGAGCTTGTGGGATCTCTAGATATGGCATGTGGAATCTAGTTCTGTGACTAGGGATTGAACCTGGGCCTCCTGCGTTGGGAGTTCAGAGTCTTAGCTTTGGACACTAGGGAAGTCCCACTGCCTCCCTTCTTGAAGTGTTTCTGGGACGAGCTTTTCTTTGCACACAGGAGTACCTGGCGGTGGTCGATGACCCTCCCCTAGACCTCCAGTTCAACCCCTCCGGTTACCTCCTTCTGGCTTCTGAGGAAGGGGCTGCGATCATGGAACGCAACGTGAAAATGCAGAGGTGGGCGCCTGTCGTGGCCTCTGCGCTGCATCTCAGCCGCCCTCTGACTCACTTTAGAGGCCAGGGTGACAGAGCTGATGAGACAGGCCCTGCTCCCGAGGAGCTCAGTCTGGCAGGAGGATGGACATGGGCAGACCTCCAGTGTCCCGTGCTAAGTTCTGTATCCAGACATGGGCAGTCCTGTCACAGCGGTCCCTGAATTTCCAGGCAGTGAGAACCCCCCAGGACCCATCCCTCCTACCAAGTCCCATGAATCCACAAGTGTTTTCTCTAACAGCCAGAAAGTAGAACTCTAAGCTTTACAGGGGGCTTGTGTCAAAGGCTGTGGGGTCTCATGACCAGCCAGTCAAGAGTGGGCCTCTTCACCAGATGGTTCTATGACTTTCACTAGTGACATCAAGTCATGTCCTAAATGCATTACATATATTAACTCATTTAGTTGTCAGAACATCCCCATTTCCCACGTGGGGAACCTGAGGCACCCGGAGCTAGTAGGTGGTGGCGCCAGGATTTGAACCAGACTGCCTTGTCCGGCTCGTGAGTGTGTCCTTTGGGCACCCGTGATGCTGCCTTTGGGCATCAGGGTCGCAGAGGGGACAGTTGTGTGGTGGGCAGCACTGTACTGGAAGGTGGACGGGGAGGGCCCCCTGAGCAGAACGAGAGTGACCCTTCCTGTTACGAAAGCACAGGGAACAGTTAGGGGATGGCAGGGGGCTTGGTGTGGCCAAAGGGAGTCTCGGGTGTCAGAATGGAAAGGGAGGGCAGAGGCTGCAGTCTTGACCAGGCAGCAAGGAAGAGTGACGTGGGTGAGGTGACTGTGGAGCCAGGCCCACCCTTCTCTCCCTCCTCCCCTGCCCCCCATACGCACACTCACCGAACACACATGCGCAGACCCACACATTCCTCCAGGCAGGAAGGAGCCAAAGTCTGTCTGATGTCTCCGGAGCAGCTTCAGAAAAAGTTTCCCTGGATCAACACAGAGGGCGTGGCTTTGGCATCATACGGTGAGCCTTGCTTGGAGAGGGGGTCAGAGGTCGAGGGGCGCCTCAGGGTGAGAGGTCCCAGCACCCCACAGCCAAGTCAAGGAGGAAGTCTTCCCTTCTGGCCAGTAGGACCTGCCCCAGGCCAGGCCAGCTCTCTGCCCTTTCGTAGGATCCAGCTCTGGTGAAGGGGGTCAACGTGACATTCCTCAGCTAACGAGCCCCGAAGAAGAGTCAAGGGGTGTGGGGAAAACAACAGGAGAGGAAGGTCCTAGGCCCCCTTCACGTGTCTTCTTTCTCCTCACAGGGCTGGAAAATGAGGGTTGGTTTGACCCTTGGTGTCTGCTCCAGGGGCTTCGGCGAAAGTTACAGTCCATGGGGGTCCTTTTCTGCCAAGGAGAGGTGATGCGTGAGTCTGAGGCCCAGTGCCCGTGGCTTATGTCCTCTGCTGGTGGGGAGGCCAGCCCACACCCGGTCTCACCTGCACACACAGGCTGAGCAAGGGGAGTGGTGGCTTCTCACCGGGTCTGGTCCTGAGCATCCTAACTCCAGCTCCTAAGCACATTTTTCCATGGCTTGTGAGCTGCTTGAAGTTCCGGCATCATCCTATCCTGTGTGGCCAAGTTTGTCCCGGCTGCCCTGTCCCTTTTGGTTCAGTGCCCGTGGGACAGCTCCCAGCCTTCAGCTTTCTGTCCTTAGGAAACCAGTAGAAGCCCCATTTCCTTCCTCTTTGAGGCCTCAAGGACTTATCTTCTTCCCTTTTTCTGCAGGTTTCATCTCTTCATCCACCCACATGGAAACTGCCAGCAGGGAGCAGGTGACTTTGAAAAGGATCCATGAGGTCCATGTAAGTTCCCAGCCTAGGGACCTCCCTTAGCAAAGTGCAGAATGAGGAAAGTCATGACTGTCCTTGTGTTTATGCATTTTGTTTAAATTTTTTTAATTATAGAGGAAAATTGCCTTGCCATGTTGTGTTGGTTTCTGCCAGACAACAACGTGAATCAGTTGTAATTATATATATCCCTGCTTTCCTGTGGAGAAGGCAGTGGCACCCCACTCCAGTGTTCTTGCCTGGAGAATCCCAGGGACTGGGAGCCTGGTGGGCTGCCGTCTATGGGGTTGCACAGTGTTGGACGTGACTGAAGTGACTCAGCAGCAGCTGCTTTCTTGATCCTCCGAGGGGTGAGGGTAGGGTGAGGAGACTAACAGTTTTTTTGAGGTCCGACCCGAGGGACACAATATATCAGGGAAGGGTGAGCGATAAAATGTGTGTGGATAGGAAAACTAGAAGAAGATGGGTGAAGGCCACACCCATTCAGCTCCGACCCCAGACGTCCACTTCTATCTGGCGTCGGTCCTCAAGGTCGGGCACCTCACACGGTATCACCAGTTACGTCGCCCCCGGACCAGACCCGTTTAGCGTCTCGACCGACCACAACCCTTACCCGGCGGCCCGTGGTACGTCCCGTGGTTCGACGGACAGCTCGGCTCCTTTTCCACTGAGGAGGTCCCGAGACGTCCCCCACCGATGTGCTCCCAGACCCAGCCCCCCAGTGACAAGAACGGTGATCTCACGCTGCTGGTCACGCCAGGTATGTGTACGTGTGGCACTGTCCCCAGGGACCAGGCCTGGAGGCACCGCTCGTCGCAGACCCCAGTGGAGCCTATTTTCGCCGAGAAGGATTAGGCAACAACTACCTGGGTAGCTGCAGCCCCACAGAGGTGAGCCCCGTGGGGTCAGGGTGCCGGCTAAGAGACGGAGAGTGGGTGTCACTCAGGAGTCAGGCTTCCTGGGAGGGCCTCACACGGGTACTAATGTCACAGTCCCCTCTGGCTTTGAACTGGGGTCTCTTTCCCTCCAGCCCCTGCCCACCAAGGGGACTGACTAAAGAGGTGGGTGCATCTGGATCTGCCCTTATGTCCTGGACAACGTCAGCCCTGTCCCCACCTCTCCCTACCAGGAGGAGGAACCAGACCCAGGGAACCTGGAAGTGGACTACGACTTCTTCCAGGAGAAGGTGTGGCCCCGTTTGGCCCAGAGGGTACCAGCCTTTGAGACTCTAAAGGTAACTGGACTGAGACAGATGACCTTGCAGCCTCTGGGCCTGCTCCTAGAGCCTGTCAGCCGCCCCACACAACAGGGGCCTCCACTTCACAATGGCTGAGGACCATTCTGTGGGCCCGCTTGGAGGTGGTAGAGGGTACCGGGAGTGAGGTGGGGTGCATGGGCAGCCTCCCAGGAGCCCCACGTCTCGTGTCCATGCAGGTCCGGAGTGCCTGGGCTGGCTATTATGACTATAACACCTTTGACCAGAACGGCGTGGTGGGCCCCCACCCCCTTGTCGTCAACATGTACTTTGCGACGGGCTTCAGTGGCCACGGGCTCCAGCAGGCCCCCGCCGTGGGGCGGGCTGTGGCCGAGATGGTGCTGGAGGGCCACTTCCAGACCATCAACCTGAGCCCCTTCCTCTTCAGCCGCTTTTACTTTGGAGAGAAGGCCCAGGAACACTGTATCCTCTGAGCTCGGGAGCGCCTCACGGGCCTACTACCCACTGTCACCCTGGGCTCTGATTCTGGCCATGCTCATACCTCCTCACAGCTTGGGCCTCCCCAGCACCAAGCCAGGGTCTCCTCCACCCGCCCCTCGTTCAGGGCACCCTGCCCCATATGGGCCCAGGCCCACGCTGACGGAGAATGATGGGGCGGGACCCCAGGACTGATCACGGCCCAGGTTGATGCCTCCCACCAATAGCCCAGCAGGACCGAACACCTCAGGGACCTGAGCACCAGGACCCCGGGCTGGCTCCTTCCTGGTACCAAACCAGAGAGACTGCCTCTCCCTCTCTCCGCACAGCCTAGCAGAGCCCAGACCAGAAGCAACCTGGGGCAGCTTAGCCTAGGTCTGTTGACTTTTCTGTTTACTCTGCTTGTTGATCAATAAATGTGATTAACTCCTTCCTTTTAGCAGTCCTCTGTCCCTTTGTTTTTTCACCTAATGGTAGTCACTTTTGAAACAGCACCCTAGCCAAAAAAAAAAAGATGGAGGTGGCCCTCCCAGATCATCCGTTGGGGGAGAGAGGGAGGAGAGGGCGGTTGTGCTGCCAGGGGGGAGAGTGGAACCCCTGAGTAGAGGGTGGGTAATCGCCAGGACTTATCAAGTGAGCAGAAGAGGAAGAGGCACCTGAATGCGGAATGAACACAACAAACTCTCGCTGAAACACAGGAAGGAAGTTGCCAGGGGCAGAGGGCAGGGGAAGGCTGAACCCAGTATCTGTGTTAACCCTATGAGGCTGCCTCCTTCAATGTCCAGTATACACTCACCCTTCCTTCTGTATAGACACCCCCACCTGTGGTCGGAGAAAAAAGGCCTCCATTTGGCTCCTCCAGCAGCTACTTCCTCCAGGACCACAAATACTGCACTTGTTAGGAAGGCAGGAATGAAACCTCCATGGCTCAGATAGTAAAGAATCCACCTGCAATGCAGGAGACACAAGAGACAGGGGTTTGATCCCTGGGTTGGGAAGCTCCACTGGAGGAAATGGCACCTGGGAAATCCCATGGTAGGTGGTGTCACCTGTATGTCTGAGGTTATTGATGTTTCTTGCGGCAATCTTGATTCCAGCTTGTGTTTCCTCCAGCCCAACGTTTCTCATGATGTACTCTGCATATAAATTAAGCAGGTGACAATATACAGCCTTGACATACTTTCCCTATTTGGAACCAGTCTGTTCCATGTCCCGTTCTAACTGTTGCTTCCTGGTCTGCATACAGATTTCTCAAGAGGCTGGTCAGGTGGCCTGGTAGGCCCATCTCTAAGAATTTTCCAGAGTTTGTTGTGGTCCATGGGGTTGCAAAGAGTCAGACACAACTGAGCGGCTGACCAACAATAACAATAAACCGTCTGCACTCCTGTGGGGCTTTATTCAGGCTACAGGACTGCAATTAGCCTGGTGTCTGTCTTCCCTTTGTGAGGGACACAGGGCCCTAGCCTTCACCTCTGCCCCAATACCAGGTGTGACTAGCCTATCCTTGGCTCTCAGTGTGTTTGCCTGAGTTCCTCTCTGCTCCTGCTGGAGAAAGATCCATCCCTGGCCTCAGGGACTTTTCAGTCTAACAGAGGTTAGCTGCTTGAACACAAGGTTCAAATAGCAAGGTGCTAGGATGTATAGGGTGTAAGGAGGTGGAAAGGGCAGGTTAAGACAAGTTTTCCTGCACAAGCTGCAAAAAAGACCCTTGCCAGAAGTGGTGGTGTTTGAAGAGCAGAGATTGGAAAAGGGAGGACACCTTGGGAGAAGGGGACCCATGGATGGCAGGGAAAGCAGAGGTAAATGCTCCATGAAGAGTAAAAGGAACCCTTCCTGTACCCCTGGGCACTGGGGTAGCTGTCTGACGGGCTTAATCTCATCTCTCACCTACTCCTCCCACAACACTGGGAACCAGATCCCATAATCTCCATGGGGAAAGTGAGCCTAGACAGGCCCAGCATGTTCCCCAGGTCTCACCTCCAGCAGGTGATGAGCCCTGGATGTGCACCCCAGCATCTCACACCAGAGCCCCACTGAACCACCTTATAGCACACTGCCTCCCAGGATTCCCACTAAGTCCTTTGGCTGGCTGCTGAGAAAAGTAGAAAGTCAGGTTGAAAGGGAGGTCATGCGTCTTGTTCCTTGTTGCTCAGTCCCGTCAGACTCTTTGTGACCCCACGGACTGCAGACCTCAGGCTTCCCTGTCCTTCAGTTTCCCAGAATCTGCTCAAACTCATGTCCACTGAGTCAGTGATGCTATCTGACTCTCTCATCCTCTGTCATCTCCTTCTCCTCCTGCCTTCAGTCTTTCCCAGCATCAGGGTCTTTCCCAGTGAGTCAGTTCTTCACATCAGGTGGCCAAAGTATTGAAACTTCAGCATCAGTCCTTCCAATGAATATTTGGGACTGATTTCCTTTAGGATTGACTGTGTTAGACCCGGAGAAGGCCTAATCACCGGAACCGTCTTCCCACAGATCACCAAGACTCGTTGAACTCGATGCAAACCGCAAGAGGATTTTATTGAACCGGCGCGCCGGGGTTCAGTCACCTCCGAGGAGGAATGAACCTCGAGCCCCGGTTGTGAAGAGTATTTATACAAAAATCATAAGCAAGTGAGAATA
>SJYC01082189.1:0-14553 GCA_006408675.1 Madoqua kirkii | reverse complement strand
TATTAAATGTATGCAAATATGTTTTTAACTTCAGGGATACATTTGAATGATTAATGTTTTCATATATTAGTCAAAAATGTGTAATCTTTAATCTCATGATAACTGTACTAATATTGTCCACTAAGCTGTCATAGTAAAAAGACAACACATGATCAATAACCCTTCCCTAAAAGGGCTCAACATCAAAAGAATTGTTCATTACTTAAAGCCAAGGGTCTTGTTTGTGCTATCTCTGATGACGGATATTTTTAAGAGGATATTCCTCCATCTCTCTTCTAGCATCTGTAAATTTCCATTCTTTAAGATTAACAAATATAAAAGAATTTCCTTATGGAGCAAGACAAAATTGCTGTCTGCTTTCTGTTCACGTCAGTGAGGCTGAGGCCAAGGAAAGTTCACAGAATTATCAAGGCAAGGTTTTAGCTATTCAAACTGTAACTTTTATTTGCTTTCTGTGTTTATATGTGTGCAGCAAGAGAACCCATCCATTTTCTAACTTCTATAGAACAGTCAAATCAGGTCAGAGAAAAGCTAGAAAGAGAATTTCCATACTCTGTATGTTCATTATATAAGCAGAACTGTGCTTGATTTTTTTCTTCACAACAAACCAGTGAAATAAGGAAAATTATACAGAGACCATAGATTTTAAATGAGTTACAGAAAGAGTTCTGCAATACTTAAAGGGACAAGGATCCAAGACTGTAAATTTGAAAGCTATTCTGGCCCTTTCCTTGCATTCCCATTCCAGCAACAACCCACCACCACCACCACAAACACACACACATAGAAATCATCTGCTCATAGTTAACCAGATAAATCCATCTCTTTTAAATATAAATGTTAAATAGTAATTTTAAAAAATATGAAGTTAAAGAAAAAGTCAAAGTTACAAAAAAGTTAAAATTAAACATGAGAAAAATTCACTAGAATAAAATTCTCTAGGGGGGAAAAATAGCTTATACTAGATGGACCTTTATTAGTGATGTGATGTCTCTGCTTTTTAATATACTGTCTAAGTTTGTCATAGCTCTTCTTCCAAGGAGCAAGCATCTTAATTTCATGGCTGCAGTCACCATCTGCAGTAATTTTGGAGCCCAAGAAAACAAAATATGTCACTGCTTCCGCTTTTTTCCCTTCTATTTGCCATGAAGTGATAAGATTGGATGTCGTGATCTTGGTGCTTTGAATGTTGAGTTTTAAGCCAGTTCTATAATCTTGGGTGTAGGAAATGTCAAACCCACAGTCATGAGTTGAACCGTGTACCCCCACCTTCAATTCACTAATCCTCAGTATCTCAGAATATGACTGTGTTTGGAGATATGTCCTTTATAAGAAGAAATTAGGGTTAAACGAATCATAGGAGTGGGCACTAAACCAATATAATGGTCTCCTTATAAGAAGAGGAAATTAGGACAAAGACCATCTGAAGAGAGAGAAAGAATATAGCCATCTACAAGCCAAGGAGAGGGGCCTTAAAAGAGATCAGTCCTGCCAATACCATCTAACTTCTAGCCTCCAGAATTGTAAAACAATAAATTTCTACTTTTTGAAGCCACCCAGCCTGTGGTTCTTTATTATGGCTGCCCTAGCAAACTAATGCAGTCATGTTGTAAGAAGAGTGTGTGGAATGGAAGATCTTGTGATCATTTAGGAAAAGACAGTCTTCCAGAAAAAATATTCTGAAACAAACAAGCAACAAAATGAAAGAAAGAAGATTAAACATTTTTGAGTAAAGAAATATTAAGAATTTCTACACGGTAAAAAAATAAATTGTCAGAAGCAAAATCAGGAGATAAATGTCAAGCAGAGAGCATAACTGGAGCTCACATTTCACACAAAGGACTCATCTCATAAATATTATCTCATTAATAATAAATCTCAAAAATAAAATTGATATTTCCTGAAAAAATTAATACATGTGATCCTTAAACATGTGAAATAATGCTCTACCTAAATAATAGTAAGAGAAAATATAAATTAAGTCTCATTTTCCAGCTATAACTTTAACAAAATTCAAAGTTTGAAAGCACTTTCTGTTGTCAAGTCTACAGTGAAACAGGTTGTGGGAGAGAAAATGAGATTTCTATGAGGAATAAATTGGTAATTTCTAATAGTTATAAATGTATTCACTCTTTGACCTACTAATCTTTGGATTTATCCTACAGATATACTAGCACCCATATGAAATGATGCACAAGTTTATTCATTATTGCTCATTTTTGTAACAGCGTTAAGTTTTAAAACAGTATCTTTACTGATATTTAGAGGAGTGATGAAGTAAGCTACTACATGTTCATTCAATGGAACATTATACAACTGTAAAAAGAATAAAGAAGCCCTTTATATACTAATGTAGAAAGAACTCCATGATATATTTAAGTGAAAAAATCAATTATAGAACAATGTAATATATTGTGCTAACTTTAATTTTTAAAAGATAAAATATATATCTGTGTTTTAATTGCTTGTCTTTGAAGAAACGTTGGAGGCACATGCAAGAATCTAAAAAAGTGGCTAATCATGACAGTAATGGAGAGAAACAGATGGAAAAGCTAAATGTAAATGTATTATTTCTGTACTGTTCTGATGTTTGAACCATATGGATATGTATACAAAAAATTACACTAAATTTTAAGAAGAGTGACGGAAAGCACCATAAGAATTTTTTACTCTAAATGCAATGAAATTTAAGAATTTTGGAAGAAAACTATGTTCTGTTGGCAAAAAACACATGAAAAAGACTAGCTTAAACAATTGAGAAAGTCTTTCCTTCCAGGTATTTCAAAGAATTCTGTAAGATAGTTATTGCTGTTAGTAACCAATAAGTGAAGTCGCTCAGTCGTGTCGGACTCTTTGAGATCCCATGGACTGTAGCCCACCAAGCTCCTCTGTTCATAGGATCTTCCAGGCAATAGTACTGGAGTGGATTGCCATTTCCTTCTCCAGGGGATCTTCCTGACTCAGGGATCGAACCCAGGTCTCCTGCATTGTAGACAGACGCTTTAGCAAGGTGCCCAATGTATCCAATGTATTCCTCCTTTTCTTTCTTTCTAAAAGCAGTTATTAATACCTTAAAGAGCAAAGTTTGATAAACCTTATTCTATATATTAGTATGGCATGTTAATAAAATGTTCAACCAAGGCAGCAACCTTGGAATACTACATGTTTCTGATGATTTACTTAAATTGAAGCTTAAATATTATGGCATTCTTCTACAGATTAAAGACTAGGTAAGGGGCTTTCCTGTTGGCTAAGCAGATAAACAATCCACACATAATGCATGAAAACAAAGGAGATGTGGTGTGGGTTTGATGAAGGGAATGCAACCCACTCCATTATTCTTGCCTGAAAAATCCCATGCACAGAAGAGATTGGAGAGCTGCAGCCCATGAGGTCACAAAGAGTCAGTTGCAACTGAGCTGCTAAGCACAAGGAGGTGGCACAGATGTGCAGAGAAGGTAGAAACATTTTAGTTAAGGTGATTAGAAAAAGATTATGTGTAGGAGTGTGAATCAGCCCTTGAACTAGGCTAATAACTGAACCAGTGTAATGAATGAAAGCTTCAAAAGTGTCACTCTAAGCAATACACTGTGGGAAACAGTTACAAAATGGGTGTCTTTCTGAGACCTTACAAAGAAATCTGTTAGCCATTTTTTTTCTTTCTTTGCATGAACCAGTACTATACTATCTTATTTTCTATAGATTCATACTAAGTTCTAACATTTGCTATTACAAATCCTTATTTCTTGGTCTTCATTAGAAGTCTCCTAACTGATCTTGGACATTCTACCAAATTCCATGGAATCTTTTTTTCAGGTATTCAGCTGAGTAACTTTTAACCAGACTTATCTGGGACTTCTCAGGGCCTGTTTTTAGTAATAATCAATATGCCATGCAGTATGACTTGGTGGATGGAGGAGGCAGTGTCACCCCACTCCAGTATTCTTGCCTGGAGAATCCCAGGGATGGGGGAGCCTGGTGGGCTGCCATCTCTGGGGTCGCACAGAGTTGACACAACTGCAGTGACTTAGCAGCAGCAGCAGTAGCAGCATGACATGGTGGAAAGAGTCATGGGTCTTCTCACCCTCTATATTTTTTACACAGATGAAACTAAGTGATGTTATCTTTAAACTCCACGAACCTCTGATTTTTCATTCATAAAATATAGATAGTAACATTTATTCCATAAAGTTGCTTTGTGAATTAAAAGTTATATAAATGGTAAATTTATGTACCAGTGGAAGCTTTGTTTTTTTTTTAATATATATCCAATATGTTTTTTTAAAAAATCGCAAAGCCCCTGGGCAGTTCTTGATTCGGAAGTGTGTGTATGTGTGTGTGTGTGTGTGTATAATTCAACAAAGAACTAAAGATAGATTAAAAAACAAAACTGAATTCTAATATAGTAACTGAATGATAAAATGATTTCAGAAAAAACTATTTCTCATTTGAGTAACATACAAAATGAGTTATACTTTTAAATTAGTATTTGTAATTAAGGGGTGTGTGTGTATGTGAGTGATAGTTGCTCAGTCATGTCCAACTCTTGGTGACCCCATGGACTGTAGCCTGCCAGGCTCCCCTGTCCATGGAATTCTCCAAGTAGTTGTGCATAAATTTTTATTTATCTAGAAATAGATGTCCATAGCATTTAAAACCTGGAAAATTGACTCTTCAATCTCAGGTAGTAATTCACCAGAGAAAAATATACAATTCTACTTTCAGAGAGCCATAATTGATTGTCAAGCCCAATCAAACCTATCATTTAGACAATTTTTAGAATCGATGCTCTGAGTATAACTTTATAGTCATGTCTAAATTTGAAGTAAAATAAATTATTGTTGAATTAACTGACAATTTTTCCCAGAATGATTTTAATTTAATGCTTATACTGATTGAATTAATGAATCCCTTAGCACAGCTAGAACTCAGAAGAAATTATTATTCTTTAATCCCAGTGTTTTTCAAAATAGTAGGTCATAGTTTCAAAGGTTCCCACCACTCTCATTTTCTCAAAAAGGTAACAGTCAATGGGAAACTGACTAACCAGAAAAACTGTAGGCTTTAACTTATATCTTATCTAATGTGAGAGGCTCATCATATTGTCCTGAGCACCCTGGCAAAGAGGGGGGAGTTAAATATTTGTCTTTCACCTAATGCTAGGCTCAACAGTCCTAAAGTTCTTGAATTCCCTAGCAGGGTTAGTTAGAGAGTGTCTATCATAGACTCTTAATTCTCTAAGAAAACAATTTTAAGTGGCTTCTAATTGGCTTCGTGCAAGCATATAAGATTGGTGAGAAGCAGTCTATTTAGGCAGAAAGGGGTTAAATTAGACCTGGAAACTTCCTGCAACAATTTATGCAAAATTTTTCTAAATTGAGTATGGAGTTTAAACTAACATAATATTTTAGATACACAAGCTCACCTCTGTGTACCAGCCCTCACAAAAGTTTTACTATTATTTTAAATATACCAGAACAGCAACATTCATTTTTTTTCCTTCCATCTGTTCAAGACTCTGTTTAATAAATGTAATTATATGATGACCATGAAATTTTAGGCTTTGCATTACATCATGCATGCATATGTGTGTGTGTGAAGTCTCTTCAGCTGTGTCCAAATCTGTGTGACCCTATGGACTGTAGCCTGCCAGGCTCCTCTGTCCAAAGGATTCCCCAGGCAAGCATATTGGAGTGGGTGGCCATGCCATCCTCCAGGAGATCTTCCTGACCCAGGGATCAAACCCACGTCTCTTATGTCTCCTGCATTTGCAGGCAGGTTCTTTACCCTTAGCAGCACCTGGAAAGCCCCCATTACATCACAGTTCTAAGTAAATGAGCATTCATTCATTATTTTGGTTAACAAAGATTTATGTTTTAGCTTTATGCCAAGCACTAAAAATAGAAATATCCAAAAGATATTCTTGTTCTCCTCACGAATATTGGTCAAGTAGGGAAACATACAAACAATATGAATAGAATATAGAGTAGATGGAGGGAAAGTCCTGTAGGTATAGCATGGGGAACTCTTCTTAAAACTCTGTAATGATTTATATGGGAAAATAATCTTAAAAAAGAGTGGATATATGTGTATGTATAACTGATTCATCTTGCTGCACAACAGAAACTAACACAGCATTTTATTTTCTTTTTTGTTTTGTTTTGAACTTTTTATTTTGTACTCAGTTCAGTTCAGTCGCTCAGTTGTGTCCGACTCTTCGCGACACCATGAATCTCAGCATGCCAGGCCTCCCTTTCCACCTCCAACTCCCAAAGTTTACCAAAACTCATATGCATCAAGTCTGTGATGCCATCCAGCCATCTCATCCTCTGTTGTCCTCTTCTCCTCCTGCCCCCCAGTCCCTTCCATCATCAAGGTCTTTTCCAGTGAGTCAACTCTTTGCATGAGGTGGCCAAAGTATTGGAGTTTCACCTCAGTATCAGCCCTTCCAATGAACACCCGGGACTGGTCTCCTTTAGGAAGGACTGGTTGGATCTCCTTGCAGGCCAAGGGACTCTCAGGAGTCTTCTCCAACACCACAGTTCAAAAGCATCAATTCTTCGACGCTCAGCTTCCTTCACAGTCCAACTCTCACATCCATACATGACCACTGGAAAAACTATAGCCTTGACTAGAGAGAAGAGTTTTCAAATGAGGAGGCATGGAGATGCGGAGGGGCTCAAGGGAGTGTGAATATTATGCACAGATCAAGTAAAATGAGGAATGAAGGTGATGCTGCTGCTTCTTGCATCTCCTGCATTGGCAGGTGGATTTTATACCCTGCACCACTTGCCTGTCAGTGCAGGGGATGCAGGAGATTTGAGTTGAATCCTTGGGTCAGGAAGATCCCCTGGAGAAGGAAATGACAATCCACTCTAGTATTCTTGCCTGAAGAATCCCATGGACAGAGGACCCTGGTGGGCTACAGTCCTTGGTGTCTCAGAGCTGGACATGACTGAGTTACTGAGCAGCACAGGGCAAGAGCAATTTCAGGAGAAAATTAAGATTTTAGTTAGCTCAATAGTAATCCTAAGTGTCTGAATAAGTAACTAAATGATTGAAATGGCACAGATGACAGGCCAGTTACTTTATATGGTGATAAAGAGGTTAAAAAATGAACACAATATCTTTTCAGTGCTCTACTTTGAGTATACAATCCTGCTTATCAATTTCTGTGCTCATCTTTGCTATCTCTATCAGTATTTTGTACCTGTCCTGAATCAAAATATGTAATCAAGTACCTATGTCAAATTATAGAAAGCAGTTAAACAGTCAGATGCAAAGAACCGACTCATTGGAAAAGCCCCTGATGCTGGGAAAGATTGAAGGCAGGAGGAGAAGGGGATGACAGAGGATGAGATGGTTGGATGGCATCACTGACTCAGTGGACGTGGGTTTGGGTGCGTGGGTTTGGGTGGACTCTGGGAGTTGGTGATGAACAGGGAGGCCTGGTGTGCTGCAGTCCACGGGGTCGCAAAGAGCTGGACACGACTGAGGAACTGAACTGAACTGAAAAAGATCAGGAGCAGTGATGCTATGAAAAACAAAACAAATAAAAACAAAAATGTTAAATTCATGAAAGGAATTGCAAGGATAAAGTTAAGCAAGTCAGGTAATCATTTAAAACAGGATGGCATCACTGACTCAGTGGACGTGGGTTTGGGTGCGTGGGTTTGGGTGGACTCTGGGAGTTGGTGATGAACAGGGAGGCCTGGTGTGCTGCAGTCCACGGGGTCGCAAAGAGCTGGACACGACTGAGGAACTGAACTGAACTGAAAAAGATCAGGAGCAGTGATGCTATGAAAAACAAAACAAATAAAAACAAAAATGTTAAATTCATGAAAGGAATTGCAAGGATAAAGTTAAGCAAGTCAGGTAATCATTTAAAACCATCAAATTTATTCAAACCAGATTATCTTTCTATAGGCTCTCAACCTTAAGAAATCACTGAGTGTTAGAGACTGAGCAGAGAAGGAAATCAAGGTTTTGGGAACTAAAATAATCACCAAAAGTCACACAGCTTTTCCTGGCAGAGTATAAATTGGAACACATCTGCTGACTGCAGTGTTAGTGTTTGTTGGCGACACTATACCAAGTCCTTACAGACTTTGTAGTCTAAACCATTTGAACCTGTACCTGAAAACTCCATATACCTCAGTAAGTCAACTACGTTAAATATTTACACATAGAGTGATACATGAATTGAAACATTTGATCATTTTGATGACTAAACATACTACTGAATATGCTACAACTCTTTATTATTATTCTTGCACCTAGTAGGTAAAATCAGCTTGAGGCAGAAAGCAAATGGGCCCACCAGGGTAAAGCCACCGGAGAGTCATTCTCTTTTGACCAAAACTCCAAGATTAATGGAATCTAGAAAGATGGTACTAATCAATTTATTTGCCAGACAGCAATAAAGAAACGGATATAGAGAACAGAGCTATGGACTCAGGGGGAGGGGAGGAGGGAGAGGGTGAGATGTATGGAGACAGTAACATGGCAACTATACTACCATATGTAAAATAGATAGCCAATGGGAATTTGCTGTATGACTCAGAGAACTCAAACAGGGGCTCTGTATCAACCTAGAGGGGTGGGATGGGGAGGGAGATGGGAGGCAGGTTCGGAGGGAAGGGACACGGGTATACCTATGGCTGATTCTTGTTGATGTTTCAGAGAAAACAACAATTCTGTAAAACAATTACCATTCAATCCAAAATAAAGAAAATGAAAAAAAAAAAAAAAACCCATAGCAGGGCAATTAAGGGAGGAGGCTGTACCCTGCACAGACCACATATTTCTTGTTCCCAAAGTCAGGAGACATCCTAGACCATACATGTGCAGAACATGCTCCTTGGAGGCCAAAGAGGAGTCACGTTAAGGGATGTTCTACCCAGACGCCTTTTCAGTAGGATCTATCTTGGCTAAGAGATACGCCTGCGCACGTGGGAGGATCCTGAAGTGAAGTGAAGTGAAAGTCGCTCAGTCGTGTCTGACTTTCTGTGACCCCGTGGACTACAGAGTCCACGGAATTCTCCAGGCAAGAATACTAGAGTGGGTAGCCTTTCCCTCCTCCAGGGGATCTTCCCAACCCCGGAATCGAACCGGGATCTCTGGCACTGGAGGCGGATTCTTTACCAACTGAGCTACCACGGAAGCCCTGGGAGGATCCTGAGACACACCAGATGACTGTGAACCAGGTAAATCAGAGTGATTGGCCAAAGGAAACCCAGAAGAAATACCCTATAAAAGTAATTCAAGCTACTACTATGAGTGTGTGACTCAGCAACTCAGGGGCTCTCCCTCTGAGTCCATCCACAGCTACTGTACTCCGTTTCCTCCTAATAAATACTTCACATGCTTCACTCTTTCTGTCTTTGTGGAAATTTCTTTCCAAGGGCCAGGGCCCTTGTCACTGACCACGATTCTAGTGGCTAGGATCTGGTTCTTTCACCACCACGCCCCAGCCCAGTCTCAGGTTGGGAACCAAGCCCTGCTCCAAGCCGTTGCAGGCCAAGGCCAGCTGAGATCAATCTGTTAATTAATAAAATGATTACTCTCAAAGAAGAGGTCTATTTCCAAGGAGCGTTCAAAAAGATTACACTTTACCATTAGTTTCTTCACATTTTGGCACAGTGTTTATCCTCTATACAGAGCTGAGGAAAACCTGCCAAAGAATGATCTCAAAGGCTGGAAATTTTCCTCCTTCACAATGTAAATATGTCTATGGGTAGGGGTGTGGGTGGACTTCAGAAGCTGGTGATGGACAGGGAGGCCTGGCAGGCTGTGGTTCATGGGGTTGCAAAGAGTTGGACACAACTGAGCAACTGAACAGAACTGAGGCCTTATATTCCTTCATAATGTATCATCCAAGAGTGCTTCTGAATTCCCTAAAAAAAAAAAGACAGTGTACCTGAAATTTAGGGAAACTAGGTTATTTTGATCAAACATTTGCTTCCAAAGAAAGGAAGGAGGAGAAAGAATCCAACACTTAAAAGCTTTACATTTTTTAAAAAGTGATATCACTTTATATATATAATGTAGTCTATGACTGTATATGACTATGCTAGTTAGTCCAAAGAAGCTGATGTTTTTGTTCTGTGTACTTGTCTGTATTTCAATTAAAATCTTCATTTTTAAAACTGGAATAAGCAGAAACCGATGCAATTGCTACTGT
This sequence comes from Madoqua kirkii, assembly GCA_006408675.1. Taxonomy (NCBI): domain Eukaryota; kingdom Metazoa; phylum Chordata; class Mammalia; order Artiodactyla; family Bovidae; genus Madoqua; species Madoqua kirkii. The sequence goes on along the minus strand of SJYC01082189.1, from coordinate 4,370 downwards.
GAAAGTGAAACTCACTCTTCAGGAGTCCATGGACTGCAGCCTGCCAGGTTCCTCTGTCCATGGAATTCTCCAGGCAAGAATACTAGTAGCCATTCCCTTCTCCAGGAGATCTTCCCAACCCAGGGATCGAACCCAGGTCACCCACATTGCAGGCAGATTCTTTACTGTCTGAGCCACCAGGGAAGCCAAAGAATACTGGAGTGGGTAGCCTATCCCTTTGCCAGGGGATCTTCCTGACCAGGAAATGAATCAGGGTCTCTCGCATTTCAGGTGGATTCTTCACCAGCTGAACAACCAGGAAAGTCCATAATTGCTATTGTACAGAAGTAAAATTTGCCATCCCAAAACGTATCCCTTTGGCATGAGAATTAATTCAGACTGATTATTTTTATATAAATTTATTTAAATTGGAGGTTAGTTACTTTATTGTATTGGTTTTTCCATACACCAACATGAATCTGCCACAGGTATACACGTGTTCCCCATCCTGAAACCCCCTCCCATCTCCCTCCCCATCCCATCCCTCTGGGTCGTCCCTGTGCACCAGCCCCAAGCATCCAGTATCATGTATCGAACCTGGACTGGCCATTCATTTCATATATGATATTATACATGTTTCAATGCCATTCTCCAAAGTCATCCCACCCTCACTCTCTCCCACAAAGTCCAAAAGGCTACTCTATACATTTGTGTCTCTTTTGCTGTCTCACATACAGGGTTGTCATTACCATCTTTAAATTCCATATATATGTGTTAGTATACTGCATTGGTGTTTTTCTTTCTGACTTACTTCACTCTGTATAATAGGCTCCAGTTTCATCTGCCTCATTAGAACTGATTCAAATGTATTCTTTTTAATGGCTGAGTAATACTCTATTGTGTATATGTACCACTGCTTTCTTATCCATTCATCTGCTGATGGACATCTGGGTTGCTTCCATGTCCTGGCTATTATAAACAGTGCTGCAGTGAGCATTGGGGTACATGTGTCTCTTTCAACTCTGGTTTCCTCGGTGTGTATGCCCAGCAGTGGGATTGCTGGGTCATAAGGCAGTTCTATTTGCAATTTTTTAAGGAATCTCTACACTGTTCTCCATAGCGCCTGTACTAGTTTGCATTCCCACCAACAGTGTAAGAGGGTTCCTTTTTCTCCACACCCTCTCCAGCATTTATTGCTTGTAGACTTTTGGATCACAGCCATTCTAACTGGTGTGAAATGGTACCTCATTGTGGTTTTGATTTGCATTTCTCTGATAATGAGTGATGTTGAGCATCATTTCATGTGTTTGTTAGTCATCTGTATGTCTTCTTTGGAGAAATGTCTATTTAGTTCTTTGGTCCATTTTTTGATTGGGTCATTTATTTTTCTGGAATTGAGCTGAAGGAGCTGCTTGTATATTTTTGAGAGTTATTTGTCAGTTGCTTTGTTTGCTATTATTTTCTCCCATTCTGAAGGCTGTCTTTTCACCTTGCTTATAGTTTCCTTTGCTGTGCAGAAGCTTTTAAGTTTAATTAGGTCCCATTTGTTTATTTTTGCTTTTATTTCCAATATTCTGGGAGGTGGGTCATAGAGGATCCTGCTGTGATGTATGTTGGGAGAGTGTTTTGCCTATGTTCTCCTCTAGGAGTTTTATAGTTTCTGGTCTTTTTAAGAAACAGAAGACTCAGACAGTCTTTCTTTTATCTTCCCCTTCACTGCCTAAAAGAATTTAAACAAAGGGGCAGAACAGAGTTTATCACTGAGGTATCTATAAGAAATATGGGCCATGTATCATGGGGGGCAGTGGTGATCAGAGTCCACTCTGTGTCCCAGTCTCTGCACGGCCCAGCAAATACTTGTTTATTAAACATTCTATAGGGGAGGCTTGGCATGCTATGGTTCATGGGGTTGCAAAGAGTTGGACATGACTGAGTGACTGAATTAATTGATTGAAACATTTGCTTTCCCATCACCATGTGAATTACTTTCATCTCCTCTGAAGTCCCAAAACACTACCTGTCCACCCACCCCTACCCCCACCCCACAACCACCAATTCCTCATTGGTCTTCAGATGAAAATGTTATTTAAGGTGAGTGTTTCAGCTATTTTGGTGAGTTATTCAGTTTTCCCAGGTCTCTCCCATGTGTATATGTTATTAAACTGCTCAGTTTTCTCCTGTTAATCTGCCCCACCCATAGCAATTTAATTCTTAGGCCAATCAAAAGAACCTAGAAGGGTAAAAGAAAATTTCTTCCTCCCTAACACTGTGACTGAAGTTTCTATTTTAAGACTCTTTAATATAAGTCATGAAGTAAAACTTTTTTATTCCTAAAATGCAAGCAAAATTTTTAAACTAAAAAAAAATTATGGATAAGCATTTTGGTGGTTTTATCACTGAAAGAAAAGTATTTTATTTAGGTAAAGAAAATGAATCATTTTTGCCAAGAATATATCAGTATTGCTCATTAAAATCTCTTAGATTGACAACAAGTTCAGAACAAGGAGACACAAATCACTTTAGAGGATTAGGGCTAGCAGTTAGTAAAATTAATGGTCAAGATTGACTTGGGAGGATCTGAAAAATAAGAAAATTTGTATTAAGATCAATTATAAAAATGGCCAAGTAAGTAAAACTTACAAAGGCCAGGGGTCGGGCTTATCATAAACAAGAATCTATATTGGAATTTGGGAGTTAGAATTTCTCAGCAAACTCATAATTTCAAAATGTCAAATTGGAAGCTTTTGCTCCAAAATAAGCTCTTCTGGGGAAAGTATTATGAGTTATAATGCCTAAAAAAAAGCTATCACTTTCAGGTATGTCCATATAGTAAGCACTCAATAAATATTTGTTGAATAAGTAAAAAAGTGTCTCCTTGGCATCAACTGTTGCCCTAGAAATGTTATACGTTGCATTTTAGAAACCTTAATTTTTTTCCTGAGGCACTTGTGTTCCTGATGTGCTCAGTTAAAAAAGGCTGAGGACAGCAAGTGACTAGAGAAATGTAGGTCTACTTCACTTAGTTATCTTATCCAATGCAGTTTAGGGGAATATTCCAGGAAGTCTCTTCATCCACATAGTTTCATTATTTCACCTTTCAAGATAAGAGGAATGAGGAGAAATTAACCAAGAGAAATGAAAAATATCAGTGTATACCACCTATATATGTATGACTTGGGTAAAGACCAACCGAGGCCAATCATATCTAGAGAACTTGATGCCAACCGAGCAGGAATGCTCCCTAAAATAAAGTCCTAGACTGTTCCAGGTATTTCTCTGGTGTTCTGAGTCCCTTTTTTCTTCCCTCACAGTTTATTTCTCTTCTCAAACCCTGACTTCCTGGCTTACAGTGATCTAAGATTTCATACAACCTATCCACTTATCCCACCCCCACCTCCAAGTATAACTGGGATTTTCCACTGAGAACTTCTATTTAGTAAGTATAGCCTTAATAGAAGAGGTTTACTAACTGAATACATTGTGAATATATCTCCATGTGAAACAAACCATATAAAGTGAATTATCAGCTAAAAATTCTTCTCTGAGGTAATTTGAAACCAAAGTCAGATTTGGCTGAAGTACAGAAGATCTAGTTTTCTTTAACCTGAAAATATGTAGTAGTTGAATTCCACAGGAGGATTTGGCAATGCAGTAATATGTTTCTAACCAGGGCCTAATTTCTTGCTATTACCAGCGGTTTCTGGTCAAAGTATTACAGTCAGCACATTGTAGAAGACATCTGGGAGAGGAGCTTACTGAGTGCCAAACGGGAACGGAAATTTCATTCCTGGTAGCCCCTCTGCAAGTATCTCTAAAGGCATCCTGGTTCTGACACTGTGCTAAACACAAACAAAGGAGGAATCAGAGTAGAAAAGCAATCTGTATCCACGGTTTGTTTTCAAACTGGCTTTCTCCACTTAAGCGAACAAACCAACGTACAATCAGAACAAATGCTGCCCAGAGAAGGGAGTGAAATTTAAGATATCGCCCAGTGCAGCAAACTCAAAAATGTAACATTCACAAACCATTTTTAAAGCCTATAATTTGTGCTAGAATGATTCAGAGTGATGGGCCTTTCATACAGCTGAGCCTGGATATTATACGAGGATTCAGCCTTTCCTTTTACTTTCTCAAGGCCTCCAAAAGCTAATTGGCTGCACTGGGGCTCCACGGAGCTGTTCTCTTTTAAAGCACCTAAGGCTCAGAAGCCTATTAGGAGCCAGGCTGGTGCAAAGACTCAAGGATGCCAAGATGAATAAGCCATGGTTCCTGACCCTAGACTGCTTGTATTCAAATCTGGGTACACATATTTGCTAATGGTTTGAATTTGAGCAAGCTATTCAATCACTTTAAGCCTCAGTTTTCAGAGTTTTAAAACACACACACACACA
>SJYC01082188.1:0-17347 GCA_006408675.1 Madoqua kirkii | reverse complement strand
TAATTATGAATATCTAAAAATTAAAAATTATAAGACTTCTTAAAGTTAAGATACACAGTAGCAGAATATATTCACTATATATACCAGGAAAGAATTGAAAATAAGAATACATATGTATATATAAATACATATATAAAAGCACAAACTAATAGGAAAATATATAAACAGATGTTTCACAGATAAAGAAACATATATCACCAATAATCAAAAGAAGGGATACAAAATAATTTAGTGATCAATTAAATGCAAATAATGACTGCAATGAGATCCCATTTTAGTATATCCAATTGGTAAAAACTCAAATGTTTCATATGCCATGAATTACAGGTGATGTGAATACACAGTTTCTATATTGCATTTGGGGTATAAATTAGAGCAACCAAGTTTAAAAACTCGTGTTATCTCTTAAAAAGTTGAACATTTTATACCTAATGATCCAGAAATTCTATATCTACATATATATCCATGAAAAGTCTTAATCATCTAATAAATACATGTATGTTAATAGCAGCACCAATGATCTTAAGTGAAAAAGTAGAAATAACTCACATCCTCACCAATGAGAGAGTGAATAAACATTTATACAATGGACTATCACAGAACAGTCAAAACAAGTGAGTTATAGCATTATTCCCTGGAGAAGGGAATGGCAACCCACTCCAGTATTCTTGCCTGGAGAATTCCAAGGACAGAGCAACCTGGCAGGCTACAGTCCATGGATTTGCAAAGAGCTGGACATGACTGAGTGACTAACACTTTCACTTTAAGTGGAGAAGAATATATTCCCAAAGATTTCATCAGCATGATAGCTTTGTATAACATTTTAAACACATAACATTAAAATAAATGTGCTACAGAATTAAATACAAGCACTCAGACTATATAAAAATCAGGAAATTATGCATACAAGATGCAGTGGTCAGTTTTCATCCCTAAATCTCGTATGAAAGAAAAAAAAGAAGAGAAGAAGTAAGTTAGTAATTGCCTTCCATATATTTAAATTATCAGTTCAGTTCAGTTCAGTTCAGTCGCTCAGTCGTGTCCGACTCTTTGCAACCCCAAAGCATTTAAAAACTTAGGAAAAAAATTGTGATTTAGGCCTTTCATTTAAATATGTTACAGGCATTGCCTGCCTGGAATAATCCAAATGATATAAGGATATTGTTATGAAGTGAGCATAAACAATGAATGAAATTTCATCAGTACAAAATTAACCTGGGAAAACATGAATGATGGTTTGAGGATGAAAACTGTTTGAATCCATGGCAAACACAGTATGGCCTCTCTGATGATTGCTTATTACTGATAGGAAATGGATATTTTTGTATATGTTGTGGTTGTTGCTGTCAACCCAATAATATTTGTCTAAGGTGCTAAAAATATGTTTTGGTTAACAAAAGTAATGTTGCAAAGAAATCTAATTACATCACGCTTTTAAAAGTATTTCTCAATTCAAAATAAAGGTTATCTCAAATTAAAAAGCTTCATTCTTTTCTGAGAATGAGTCACTTTCTAGATTAGCAGCTAACCCAGATGCAAGGCCAACCAATGGGTCACAAAACGAGTCCAGCAATCCAGGAACATCGTGTTGATTTTGGCCAGTTTCTGAAGAACGTTCATACAAATATTCAGGGTGGAGCTGACTTTAGTTGTTCTTTCTGCTAGCAGGATGCTTAAACTTAAAACTGCAAATCTTCTTCTTAAGTTCAGTTCAGTCGCTCAGTCGTGTCCAACTCTTTGCGACTCCATGAATCACAGCACACCAGGCCTCCCTGTCCATCACCAACTCCCGGAGTTCACTCAGACTAACGTCCATGGAGTCAGTGATGCCATCCAGCCATCTCATCCTCTGTTGTCCACTTCTCCTCCTGCCCCCAATCCCTCCAAGCTTCAGAGTTTTTTCCAGTGAGTCAGCTCTCATGAGGTGGCCAAAGTACTGGAGCTTCAGCTTTAGCATCATTCCTTCCAAAGAAATCCCAGGGTTGATCTCCTTCAGAATGGACTGGTTGGATCTCCTTGCAGTCCAAGGGACTCTCAAGAGTCTTCTCCAACACCACAGTTCAAAAGCATCAATTCTTCGGTGCTCAGCCTTCTTCACAGTCCAACTCTCACATCCATACATGACCACAGGAAAATCATAGCCTTGACTAGACGAACTTTAGTCGGCAAAGTAATGTCTCTGCTTTTGAATATGCTCTCTAGGTTGGTCATAACTTTTCTTCCAAGGAGTAAGTGTCTTTTAATTTCATGGCTGCAGTCACCATCTGCAGTGATTTTGGAGCCCCCCAAAATAAAAAGTCTAACACTGTTTCCACTGTTTCCCCATCTGTTTCCCATGAAGTGATGGGACCGGATGCCATGATCTTTGTTTTCTGAATGTTGAGCTTTAAGCCAACTTTTTCACTCTCCACTTTCACTTTCATTGGGAGGGTTTTTATTTCCTCTTCACTTCTTACGAGTGTTTATTCTCTGATGAAATTGTAAAGGAAGGTTTTTTAAAATTTCATGAATTTTCTAGATAGTTCAGATTCACTTCTACAAAAACCCATGATCTTGTATAAAAGATATAAGGAAATGGGATGCTTGTCCAGCCCCCAAATTTTTAGGCAAACTGTTATTAAGGGCAGACTTATATTCCTCTGGTCCCATAGAATCAGCACCATCTTGTCCCTTTCTGAATTATAGAATCCCTCAAATTGCTAACTATCTGCAGACTTTGAGTGCTATAGATTTATAAACAGGTTTATCTAATGCTATGTTCAGGGATTACTATGCTCTTTTCTTTTGTGTTGTATAATTTGTTTATGTGTTTTATATACATAGTTCATGCATACCTTTTATATTCTGTTTTCAGTATTAAATTATAAGTTGAATAATTTTAAGATTTACATAGAAATCTGATTTAATTATTCTTTAATAATTTTGGCCATTTATGCTCACAAGGGAATAACATTTAATATAAAATGAAACACAATTCAATGAAGTATTTTATAAATATTATTAAATTAAAAATTTAATAAAATATTTAAGAAAAGGCATGTATCATCACAAATGTACCAACCATGAACTGGATTGGATGCTAAAATGATTGACGAGTGTGTTAAAAGAGATCATTTTCATTTAAAACCTGTTCAGATGTGCTTCCTGGTACTCAGTTCAAGGAAGCAAACAAAGGTTGCCAAACCAAGTAATATATTTTGAACCCCATTGAATGGATTTGAGTACTTCCTCAGAAAAGGCAAACTCACTGTGAAGACAGAATAACATGATTTTTTTCTAATTAAAGCAACGTGAAGAAGTTATACAATCTATACTTGTTAGTATGACTAATGCATGTGGCAATAGAGAGAGAAATCAGTTTCTTCTTCTCTGTGCAGTTTTGGTTTGCATAATATATTAGTTAAGGTGCTTCCAGCTCTAACTGCTACAAAATTAACAGAGGGTTATGTATGGATATGAGAGTTGGACTGTGAAGAAAGCTGAGCGCTGAAGAATTGATGCTTTTGAACTGTGGTGTTGGAGAAGACTCTTGAGAGTCCCTTGGACTGCAAGAAGATCCAACCAGTCTATTCTAAAGGAGACCAGTCCTGGGTATTCACTGGAAGGACTGATGCTAAAGCTGAAACTCCAGTACTTTGGCCACCTCATGCGAAGAGTTGACTCACTGAAAAAGACTCTGATGCTGGGAGGGATTGGGGGCAAGAGGAGAAGGGGACGATAGAGGATGACATGGCTGGATGGCATCACCGACTCAATGGACATAAATCTGAGTGAACTCTGGGAGTTGGTGATGGACAGGGGGGCCTGGTGTGCTGCAATTCATGGGGTCACAAAGAGTCGGACATGACTGAGCGAATGAACTGAAATGAGCTGAAAGCTTTGTTCTGTGGAGGAGGGTATGGCAACTGACTTCGGTATTGTTGCCTGGAGAATGCCATGAACAAAGGAGCCTGGTGGGCTACAGTCCATGGGGTCACAGAAGTCAGACAGGACTGAAGTGACTGAGCACACACGAAGTCTCGCTGCTGAAAATGAAAGCCTGGACCCGCATCACCAGTCTCACCAGGGAGCATGCAGACTTACTGAATTATATTCCCAAGTGATTCAGATGCATATTATAACTTGAGAATAGCAGACCTGATCAATGAAATAGTTTACAGTTTCACAGAACTGGAAGGTAGGTAGCAGCTTCCCCGGCAACATCTGCCTAATTTTCTTAGCTTCTCACTCATGTTCCCGAGAATGCTGCCACAGCTCTGGACATCATGCCTTCACATGACGTTGTTCAAAGACAGCAAGAATGGTTTCCCTTTTTGTGTCTCTTTTTGACAGGGAGGAATATCTTTCACAAAGTCCCCAAAGGCAAACCTCTTGGGTGTCATTGGCCCCTGCCTGGTGATTCCATTAGCAAGAGGGATGGAACTGTCTAGACTGGCTAAGATATACCAGCAGCCATTCTGGGGCTAAAGTGGGGTCAACTTTCCTGGGCTCACAAGCACACTAGGTTAAGGCTCTTCCACCGAGAAAGGAGAGGAGAAAGTGGGATGACAGATGGACAGACATCCACAGTGACGGCTAAAACTATTTTGCTTTTCCTGGTTCTTTATCCAACAAAGACAAGCCGTGAGATTCACAAATGATACCACAGGAATCCATTTCTGTGATAATGACTATAATTTGAAAGTCAAATAAAAGTCTTTTTTTAAGACTTATAAGGATACACTGTCTCTTTGTATGATCTTTTTATAAACACAGCATGCTACACAGTGTGGCCATACAGAAGTATTTCTTTTTCTGCGCTGTCACGCCTATTATGCACTGTTATTTGTACATTAAGCAAATAAGAGTAAATATTCTCTCAAATTTAATTTGAAGATAGTATACAGTGAAGAAGATAGCAGGATGTTTATGTTGAGTAAGCTCCATTCTCATAATATTTTAAATCTCCTAAAACAAACAGTTTGACATTGCTCACTTTTGAAAGCATTTTGTGCTACAATGAAATGAGTTTACAGAATTAACTAATTTAGCCAACAAACACTGAAAACTTCCATGTCCAGGCATTCTAATTGTAGGTTTATAGAGATTAATGAAATAGCCAAGATCAGGGGCCTTGTAATTGCACGAAAAGACAGAATAAATAAACAATCAACAATTAGGAAACAACTACTCAGAGAAAAGGAAAAGTGATATAAATTAAAATAACAGTGTTGAGGTAAGGAATAGACTTAATTAGATAAAACAAAAGTTTAGAGAAAGTCTTCATAAAATGACATTTAAGTTAAAATTTAGAAGGTGGAGTCTGCAGACTGTGCCACCTGTTTTAATGTACCCTGAGTTAAGCAAGTTTTTTTACATTAAAATTTTTTAAGAAAAAAAGAATACTTTATTACACAGCAAAATTATATAAAATTCAAATGTTAGAATCCATAAATGAAGTTTTATTGCAACATAACAATGCTCTTTCATTTAAAGCTTTTGCTCTACAATGACTGAACAGCTGCAACAGAGACTATAGGATCCAAAAGCCAAGTTATGTTTACTATCTGGCCCTTTACAGAACTTTGTCCATCCTTACCTAGAGATGAGCAGAATTCAGTCGTCAGAGGAGGCAGCGGAAAGGCATTTCAGGCTGAGGAAGGAGCATGCACAGAAGTTCTCAAATAAAGCAGACCAAGTAAGGGAGCCATAGAGACAAGTTGGAACACAGAAAGAAATTAAATAGGAGAGATGGCCAGGGGCCAAGGCATGTAAATTCCTCATGTCATCCAATTGTGACTACCATAAAGTGCAAGGGGAACCCTGTGATGGATTTTAAGTAAGGACTTATTTGATTGCTTATATTTTAAAAAGATCATCCTGGCTTATATGTGGAAACTTTATTATAAGAAAGCCACAGAAGAAAGAACTCCAAATGGAAAGTGACTTAGTGGTAAAGGCCAGGGAGGACGTGATCACGGCTTGGGCAGTGAATGGCTGGTTACAACTCCTTGGAGAAGTTCAGAAGTTAAGCATAAGCATTTAGACACTTCCTGGAGCATTTGCTATTTCTGCGACATATGAGCATATGAAAGGAGATTGGTCTCCTGGAATAGGGTGGAGGCCAACTCAGTTTCTGTGGAAATTATGTGGTAAGTTGCGTGTGCTGGGAACTGCAGACCAGGTATAGATAGAAGGACCATGTTGTACAACATGTGACATGTTAGGGTGGTTCCTCAAGTGGAGCCAAAGAGTGGAGGAAAAAATGGAGAAAGTATAAGCAGTTATCTATTTATGTACTATGCTCTGGACTTCATAAAACTATGACAGGTTACATTTGAAAGTAAGCATTTCATTCACCATCAAGAAAGAAAAAAACAGAGGGGGAGAGAGGAAGAGAAAGGAAGGAAGGAGGAAAGAGAGAAGGAAGGAAAGAAGGTGTAAGGAAGGAAGGAATAAAAAATATAAAGGTGTCTTCTTTGGAACTCTGTCATGACACGACTTCTTGTTCTTTTATTTTAGTTATGCCTCAAACAGCTTTAGATGGTCTCTTCTGTTCAGAGAAATAAATTTGATTATTTTACCTTAATTCATAAGGAAAAAAAAAAAACCAGTGAAGCTTCATAAACCATTTGCAAAGTTCTATGTATATTGCATTTTTGGTTTATTTTCCCATTGTGTACTTGTGAGAATTTCAGAGTGAATATGCACATATTTGGCACACAGAATGCTGAAATTCTTACACATTATTGTTGGAAAAACACTGGTTAAAAACTATTTGAAATGATCATACTCATTCTTGCAATGGGGTCACTCATATCAATTTCTCTATCAGTAAAACCTTGTCACAATAGAATATCTCAGGGCCAACTCCTGAAGATTCTCTTTAAGAAATGTATTTTAAAAATGGAATTGATAATAACAGCACATTCAGCACATCATACAGATGTGTACTTTTATTGTTAGTACGCTGAGCACAGTGTTAAAGTTAATGGGCAATTCATTTGAAGTTTAGAATTTTCGGGAGAAAGTAAAGGAGGTTAATTGATTTATACAAACACAGATAAAGGGACTTTTGTGTAATCATGAACAGGTTAAAGCAAATTTGTCTAAGCTGCTTCTGACCAGGAAAGATATTAAACACTGTATGTCAAAGTAAGGTTCTGAATGTGAGTTGAGAAGAATGCTCCATATTCTGATACAATATGGGGTACATAGACAAAAGAGCACTGGATTAAAATTCAGGAATCTAGAGTTCCCCTCTATAATTTCTTAATCATGAGACTTTGACAAGGTTCTTTTAAATTCATTGGACCTCAGTTTTTTCAACAGGAAGATGGGGTAATTTTATTTAGTCTGTTTAAATTGCAATGATCTAATGTAGCTAAATGAGATAATGATTGAAAACATACCTTGAAAATTATTTCCACACTATTATAAAAAATGAACTTGTTAAAACAAGCTCCTAGAGTCAGTATAGTTACTAATCTACTACAAGAAAAAAAGGAGAGCTACTCCAGGCACAAAGGTCGTTGAAATCTTTCCATGGGTGTCTGGGGAGGAACAGAGGCATATAAATCATCTCCTACCTACAACGTCACTGTTTCTTCTCATGCTGACTTTGGAATTGGAAAGGTTGCCCCATCTCCAAGTTAAGCTCAGCTCTCAGACATAAGACAGATGAGGCGGGTTATCAGCAACCAGCACAGGGAGGCCAGCTTATAACTTTTCAGTTTACAACAGGATCATTCCAGAATTCCACTATAAATCTGGACACATGTATTTTGCATAAATTGAATTTTTTATATAGCTTCTATTTTTAAGCATATATATGGAGTGGGGAAGTGAGGATTTTAAAAGCACCCTTTTGTATTGTGCTGTAGCCCTCTGTACCCCACTGGGAGCAAAAGACAGAACAGATGCCGAAACCAAACCTATGTAAAAATCAGGACTTTGGGCCAGAAGCTAAAACACTCTTACAAATAGGAATCACAAATCTTTTCTGAGGTAACCTGGGTTATAAAGAAAACAGAAACCCTCCTTCTTAAAAAAACCACAAGAAATAAAATGCTATCTTTCCAGTTGAGGTTACAGATGTTTGTGACCTTAGAGCTGGCAGCAATGGAAAAATCATGTTAGCTTCAGTATGTTACTCACGTGGTAGTTTTTCCGAAGGAATAAATGCACATGTGATTCTGATGACCTCATGTGAGATATCAAGGTGTTACCTTAGAATGGAAGAACAGCAGCTCTTTCCTGGAAACCTCTCACAGGCAGAATGCTAAAGATATTGTCCACACCATATAAATTACACAGGGCTTTCCAAACTTATAGCTGCCTGCTTTTAACTAAAGCTAAAGCCAGCCTTGGCTGTGGAACTTTTGCTATTTTGACCTCCGATAGCAACAAAAGCAAGGCATGGATATTGATTTTCCAAGAAAGAGAGCAGGAAGTATTTTCCAGTAAGATTATCCTCAAGGGATATTAAATAGTACAGAAGCAACATATATATTTATGTTGCATCTGTAAATAAAAAGTTCCTCTGGGACAAATCAAGTAGACAATTAAGTGTTTGAAAAACAGAAAGCAGACACATGTATAGAATCATTACACATAATGAAAATTAGGCAGAGTAGAATAACGATAAACTGAAATACGCTTGTCTAGCCTAGATGCAAACAGTAGCAAAAGTCTGGAAGCGTTTATCTTTTCTTTGATTAATTTTTACCTCTCAGTACATTTTAAAATGATGCCTCTAAAGCCATTTTTTGAGACAAAAGATAGAATCCTGAAGCTCATGTTACAGTTTCAGAAAAATTAGCTTTTCCCAACAGTCTAAGCATTTAAAATTTTTTAAATAGTTTTGAAAGGTAACACAAATATTTAATATATATTCAAAATATGTATCTGTGGAAGATAATATAAATATTTGACATATACCTTTAAATATAATGGGGCTTCTCTGGTGGCTCAGAGGTAAAGAATCTGCCTACAATGCATGAGACCTGGGTTCAAAGCTTGGGTCAGGAAGATCCCCTGGAGAAAGAAGTGGCTACCCACTCCAGTATTATTGCCTAGAGAATTCCATGGACAGAGGAGCCTGGCGATTTCCAAAGAGTCAGACATGACTAAGTGACTAACACTTTCACTTTAAAATATATATATATCCAGAATATGCTATATAAATATAAATATATATATATACTCACATGTATTTTGGCCAAAAAATGTAAAACCTGTCATGCACGTTTGTATGAGCAGTTGATAACTGACACAGTTTTTCCAGCTGACCCAAGTAGCTATCCATGGACACCTCATATGTTTGAATTTTTTCCAGCTTGATCCTTGTGCCGGTAATGTTCATTGTAATAGTCAAGATATAGCTCCCTTGACTACAGTTGTAATAAGAGCAATAAGAGAAAGAATATTCAACCAGACATGTATTATTTCGAATAATATAGCTCTGTTACTTTTTTAAAAAAATCAATTGAGTCATCTTAATGCCTGTGAACAATGATGACTAGCTTAATTCCAAGAGATATTTTTCAAGGGATAATTTCAAGAAACTAGCTTTTAACATTTATACTGTATGGATAGACTTCACTCACATTTTTACCTGCTGTTGTCAGTGTATGGGAAAAACTATAAAACATACACCCTCTCACTTTATTTAAAATAGCATTTGCTTTAAATTATGAAGGAATAATGTATTTGTTTCTATGTTGCACTACAACCATTTGCTTTGTTTTGTTATCCGTTTTAACCAGTGGAAAGAAATCCTGGGCAGCATAACTCAAAGACTCTGTTTTTATGAAGAGTTCTCACATTTTAGCCTTGTGGTCTCTAGTTACTTGATGCTGCCGAGCTTTCATTTTTACTCCTTGTACCTATGACTTTGAACCAATATTCCCTCCTCTCTTTTAGGAACTTGTGTGATTATGCACTTTCTTACTTTATTCCTTAGAATCTTTATTTCTATTGGTTTTTTTCCTATGTTCTCTCCTAAATATGCTTATATGTCTCCTTTGCTGAAAACATACAAACCAACACACATATTCACAAGCAAAAACTAACAGAACGTTTCCTTAATCTTATCTCCTAACTTACCATCTTGTCTCTCTCTGCTGCTGCTGCTGCTAAGTCGCTTCAGTCGTGTCTGACCCTGTGCGACCCCAGAGATGGCAGCCCACCAAGCTCCACCATCCCTGGGATTCTCCAGGCAAGAACACTGGAGTGGGTTGTCATTTCCCTCTCCAATGCGTGAAAGTGAAAAATGAAAGAAGTCGCTCAGTCGTGTCCGACTCTTAGCGACCCCATGGACTGCAGCCCACCAGGCTCCTCCGTCCATGGGATTTTCCAGGCAAGAGTACTGGAGTGGGGTGCCATTGCCTTCTCCATGTCTCTCTCTAACAACCTCAAATTCTTTCCTCAAGCACTCTATGGTCATCAAAAACATGTTGGCACTACATGGAATGCTTAGCATATTCTTTTCCAGTGACCTAGGATTCCACCCCCAGGTTAAATACCCCAGAGAAACTTTCACACTTGGGCAACAGGTGACATATAAGTATTTTTAGAGCTATATTGTTGGTAAAGCAAAATTCTGGAAATAAGACAAATGTCTAATAGATGGATAAAGAAATTTTGATATATTTTACACTGGACAGCTAAACAATAATAACAATTAATTGACCTCAGCTGCAAGAATAAGCCTAGATGACTCTCAAAACATCTTGAATGAAATAAAAAAAATCATGAAATAATATATGTAATAAGATTGCATTTATAAAATTCAGAAACTAACAATAGTTAACAATATACAAATTAAAGCTTGTTGTCTCCTCGGACAACATATTTCCTTGTGCTAGAAAAGAGTCCACTTTCAGACCCTGGAACGGGTCCCACTTCCTGCAACAATGCTAGTGATAAAGAACCCATCTGCCAGTGCAGGAGACATGAGAGACACCATTTCAACACCTGGGTCAGGAAGATCCCCTGGAGGAGGGCATGGCAACCCACTCCACTATTCTTGCTGGGGAATCCCAAGGACGGAGAAGCCTGGCGGGGGGCAGTCCATGGGGTTGCAAAGATCTGGACGTGACTGAAGTGACTTAGCACGCATGCACCCATACTTACGTTGGGCTTCCTTGGTGGCTCAGATAGTAAAGAATCTACAGGCAAGGCAGGAGACCCAGGTTTGATCCCTGGATGGAAAAGAAATCATGGAGAGGGAAATGGCTACCCACTCCAGTATCCTTTCCTGGAGAACTCAGTGAATAGAGGAGTCTGGTTGGCCACAGTCCATGGGGTTGGAAAAAGTCAGACACAACTGAACGACTAACACTTGCACTTTTTCATACATATACTAATAATAGAAGCAAGATAAGTAAATAACATGCACAAAATTCATAATAGTAATTATATATATAATAAATATTGAATATGGTGTGTGTGTGTTGAAGAAAGGGGAAAATATACACAAGAATAGAAGCACAGACAGACTGCTTCAAAATGATTGGTAATATTCTATTTCCAATAAGGAGGTGAGGAGGTTAAGTGTATGAAAGTTATATCGAATTTTTGTGGGTATGGTCTATTTCACAATTTAAAAACTCTGGTCTGACTTGTTTCTATCCCTTTATATATTTATCAGCCATTTCTTTCCATTTTCTTATGCCCCACACCAAGGTTTGATAGCTAATTCCAACTCATATTCTGAATCTCATCTTAGTTGTTTCTTCCAAGGGAGGTCTTCCTTGATCTAAAGTAGGTCAGTTCCTGTATTATATTAGCCCATATTGTCTTGTCCTTAGCCTTTCTTAACACTCAACTTACTTGTTAAATATCTGCCTCCAGGCTGTATCTATACTCCATTAAGGAACACAGTACTTAACATGAAAGCTGACACAAAATGAATGATCAATAAATATTTCTTGAGTTGAATTATTCTGTTTTGGAGTAAGCTTCTTATAGGAGCAGTTTGTAATCATCATGAAAGTTTTCAGGTCAAATTTATTCTTATTTACTCTCGAATATGACTTCTGTCTTTATACATCTGCTGTATCTGCTTTCAGAGAGGTCACCAGTGACTTCATTAATAGCCTTTAGTTAGTCTAAGTCCTTAACCAATTTGACCTCTCTGGGATATTTGATACTCCTAAAGAGAGCATTTGGTAATTTGCTTAACCTTTGCTGAATGTTTTGTATGTGTCAGAAAACGGGAAAATGCTGCCTTTAGATTCCATGACACTGCTTTCACCTAGGTCCTCTACTCCATTTTTCTCCCTTTTTCCTTGAACTCTGCTGGCTCCCTTGCTTTCAAGAATTTTCCCCAGCACTTGGCTCTACCGGTTCTGTATTATTCTTACTGATGATTCTCTCTTACTTCAGCTCATCATCAGTTCTTGAGTGTGCTGTGTGTTTAGTCGCACAGTCATGTCTGACTCTCTGCAACCCATGGACTGTAGCCCGCCAGGCTCCAGTGTCCCTGAGGATTCTCTAGGCAAGAATACTGGAGTGGGTTGCCATGCCCACCTTCAGGGGATCTTCTCAACCCAGAGATCCAACCCAGGTCTCCCACACTGCAGGTGGATTGTTTACCAGCTGAGCTCCAGGGAAGCCCAGTCATCAGTTATTAAACTATTACAATACCCTCCTTGCTCCCCACCACCTGTGCTCCCACACCAAGGCATCTTTCATACTTACATGTCTTTAAAAAATCCACTGTAGGACTTCCCTGGTGGTCCAGTGCCTAAGAATCTTCCTACCAATGTAGGAGACATGGGTTCGCCCTCTGATCCAGGGGGTCCTCCACATGCTGCAGGGTAACTAAACCCGGCGCTGCAACTACGGAAGCCTGTGCACCTGGAGCCCACGCTCCTGGCGATGAGAAGCATATGCACCACAGTGAAGCGTAGGCCCTGTGTAGCAGTGAAGACCCAGCACAGCCAAGATCAATAAACAATAAGCTAATTTTAAAAATTAAACAAATTTTTTAAAAATCCATTCTTGTTGCCTGCTTCAATGTTGTAATTTCCTCTTACTAGTCACAAGATGCAGCTTAAATTCATGCCCAAATCATAGGGCCTTTCACAATATCTGACAGATATCTCTGCAGCATCACCTTCAAGTGTTCCTATTGTACCCACTGCTCCAACTGCCCCCAAATTATGTGGAATTTTTTAACACATCCTATACTCATTCACATGAGGGGCTTTACTCACGTTACACTTTTTGCTAAAAGTTCCTTTGCTCTGCTTCTTTATTAAGAAAATTCCAATATCAATGGTCCTAAATTGGAGGAGCCAGGGGAAAGCAGAGGGGGGAGCCAGGAAACAATTTGAAAATCTAATAAAAAAGGATATCACACCCCTTGTCATATAATACTTGCATGCACAATTTAACAAAGAATTTCATGAAATTTGTGCTACCTTACCTATTTTTCATGAATGCAAATGAGTCACATGAGTTGAATGTGAAAATATTATGTAAATGCAAGGTATTCTCCCTCCTTCCACTGAAAAGAGAAAAATCTTGCCACGCACTTGATTACCTGTAAATAGAACCCACGTTACATGGTTCCCAAGGAATTTGGAATAAATGTGAAAGTTTAGGTTGGTCGCGTTTTAAAAATAGATGATATAGTCTTTGTCCAGGTCTGTAGTATATTAAGCAGACGGCCATCTCATGAAAGGGTACAAACACTCCCTAAAGTCAAATTAGAGGGACTATTAGAGAGTGCTAACGGTAGTGAGGGTCAGAAGATAATCACCGGAGGAAAGCAATAATGCGTGAGATTTGGAAAGCTAGAGGTAAAGATCGTAGAGAGGTGATGAGCCACCATCTCTCTCAACAACTCTAGCCTCTAAGTACAACAATTAACCACTCTACAAACATGAATCAAGAATTACCCCAAGTTAGACTTTGTACTAGACACTAAGAGACAAAAAATAATTAAAATGGTCTCTAATCTTGAGGGTAAGCATTCTTTCCGTATAGTTTTCTGTAAGATACATTAAGTGAACAATTTATTTCTCACCCCTGCATATACATGCTAACATTCATTTAAAGGAGACAGGCTGGTGCTACATACAATACGAGTTGAAACACCAGTGTCATCAACTCTGTTACATTGTGCTGGGTGTGTGTTCTCACTTGCTCAGTCGTGTCCTACTCTTTGTGATTCCCATGGACTGTAGCCCACCAGGCTCTTCTGTCCATGGAATTCTCCAGTCAAGAATACTGAAGTGGGTTTCTAGTGCCTTCTCCAGGAGAACTTCCTGACCCAGGAATTGAACCCAGGTCTCCGACATTGCAGGCAGATTCTTTACCATCTGAGCCACAGGGAAGCCCTTGGTTACTTTAATGAGTTTGAAATACAAAAAGGACTCCAAGAGAAGATAACATAAATAAAGATAGCACAATAAAACCTGCTAGGAAACAACAAATACACTTTTTCCACAAAAGCGTGACATGAAATATTCAATCTTACTCACACAGACAAGCTACTAATTATGACTTTGCTGCATTAAATGTCATGAGGTCTCTACTGTTACTGTTAAGTCACTTCAGTCGTGTCCGACTCTGTGCAACCCCATAGACGGCAGCCCACCACTTTCCTCCGTCCATGGGATTCTCCAAGCAAGAGTACTGGAGTGGGGTGCCATTGCCTTCTCCGATGAGATCTCTAAAAGCCAATTAATTAAGCAAAAGGAAACACTGACTGGTTTGAAGAGAAGGTAACTCTGAGTTGCACCAGCAGTCTCTACTTTCTGAAGTATTCTACAGCAATAGTCCTCACCCCTGAGAAATGCTGAGCGCATTTTGGAAGAAATGTTCTCATCACTGAGCAATTAAACCACAAAATGTTTTACTACATCTGAGAGGAAAAATGTGTTCACTGAAACTGAACATATATAGTTTTCTAAGCTAGATTTCACATTTTTGATACTTTGCATAACAAAATAAAACATAAGCACTTTGAAAGTGACACTAGAAAAAAAAATAGGTTATGAAACATTCAGATGTGTCCTTGTTAAGCAGTTTTGAAATGTCCATTTGCTTAATATAAAATGCAACTCTGAATTTCTTTTTGTATTTTATTATTTCTTTAATGTTAAAAGCAACACAATCAGCTTTATACAAAAACTCTATAGCATAGTGAATATTCTCAGAACAGAAAAAATATATATACCTGTGGTTCTTTATCATTATATTTAGCCACACATACCTCAAGACAGGAAATATTGTGAGTGGGTATCAGAAAGTGTGTAGCCACAAATCCAAAAAAACC
The DNA here is from genome assembly GCA_006408675.1 of Madoqua kirkii. Lineage (NCBI taxonomy): Eukaryota > Metazoa > Chordata > Mammalia > Artiodactyla > Bovidae > Madoqua > Madoqua kirkii. The sequence goes on along the minus strand of SJYC01082188.1, from coordinate 2,076 downwards.
TAACTTCTCAGGGTGATTTTCTTTTTCAAAATCATAGGAAATGTCCTTTGGATAGTATTATACCTACATTTTTCTGAAGGAAAATATAATCTAGCTTTGGTTGTGTTACATATATCAACTTTAAAAAGCAGGTGAAAGGAAGAATTAAGTAAAACGGAATTTAATATTTTAAATGACTATGAAGTCTTTGATTTTACAAAATATGTGATGTTCATTTAACTTTTACAGTAGTAAGAATTAAGGAATTTTAATCTCAATTTTACCAGTGAGGAAAATAGGCAAGCCTTGAAGGAGCTAAGCAAGTGGCTTAAGGTCAAATATTTAACAAGTGTCAGAGTTAGGGTTTTACTATGCAAAGTCCAGTATACTAACTCATTTAACATGGTAACTGAGAATCTCATCAAGATAGGGAAAAATATCTTTTCAAGAATGGGAAAAATATTAGTCCTTTAAAAAAAAAATGAACAATCCATGAGGACAAATCACCTAATATAATTTCCAAGAATGAGAAACAGCAGGATACTCTATGTGTTTTCCTCAGAGTACACCCCCGCATTACCCCCAGCCATGTAGGCAGGATACTCTTCTCAACGAGTCTCAATAAATACAAATCACTAAATAAAGAACAGATCTTAACACTTTCCAATAGAATGTAAATTAATGGGAAGTGAAAAACTAAATTTAGCAAGATTTTGTCATCCCCTTGGGTAACGTTAAACCGAAGATAACAACTCTGAATTTGATCATCTAGCAAGCAGTTCTCTTACTGAAGAGACACATGGTCTAAATCAGTACCTCTTAACACACATACCAAAGGAGACCCAGGAGAGCCTTCAACCAGCCAGCTTACCCTACAGCTGCTGCACGGCCATTCCCACCCGATCCACTGCTGCAGGACCTGAACCCTCCCTACACTCAAGCAGTTAGCACACCTTAAAGTCCAGAGTTGGAGAAAGGAAGCAGGAGTTCATCCATCAGTGATGTTTGTGCACATATTGTTTCCTTTAACCATCTTCAGGTTACAAAAAAAAAAAAAGCAAACCTAGTTATTTAGACATTCAGCCTAAATTATGATAGACAATTCATGAGTCATAATTAAGCAAGTTTTCTGATAAGCTCTGAGAGAACAAATAGTAAAAGAAGATGCGTAAATTAGATACTAAGTATGCAGGGAGAATTAAATCTAGTTATCCAGGTTTTTTTTTTTAATGCACTGTAAACTTATAAAGAGCAAATTTAGAGGCTAAACCAGTAATTCAGCAGATAGAAAGTTTTGAAGACACCAAGTAGAATTCAGTCTTTAGCGGAGTGGTGGACACATAGTTGATATCAAATATTTGTTGAATGACCTGGGAAAACAATTTCAGGATAGCTTGAACAGTTATGAGAACAATGCTGATGAATTACTTCAGTTTAATCCATCAGACATCTACTGAGTGCCAGCTAGGTATACGTCAATCAACATACCATGCATGAGGAAAATTCAAATTAAAAAAATCAGATAAAAACAGTAAATTTTCCTAGGAAATTGCACTTAATATTTTCATTTCTCTGTTATGGGATGAGTCACCATTGTCAGAAAATATTAGCAGGTAGAAGAAACCTGACATTTTGAGGTTCAGAGGAAGAGGTAACTAGAGAAATTAAGGTGTCTGTTTTTTAAAAAGTATATGTGTATGGTTCATTATATGTTATGCAATATGTTGTAATATATGATCATTTAAAATTATGTAGCATATTTACTCTTTGATAGTTATTTTTGCAAAGTATTTTTGATGTTAAACAATGGGATTTTAGGCAAAATTATAGCAGAGCTGTTATTTGAAAAATATACATTTTTAGATAAAAGAGCATGTTAGAAAAAATAAGCCAATGTATAAAAATTATTATTGATTTATTGTGGTAATTTTTATAGAGAATGACCATTTTATATTTGATTACAGCTATTATTCTCTGAACCCTCACTGAAATGCTTTTATACACGAGATGTGTTAAAACTCTATTAAAGAAGTTAGTCAATTATAGATAATCCATTGGCTAAATGAGGCTTCTATCAACAGACTAAAGTGGTAGCTG
>SJYC01082186.1:0-12955 GCA_006408675.1 Madoqua kirkii | reverse complement strand
CAAAAATAAAGTCTGACACTGTTTCCACTATTTCTCCATCTATTTCCCATGAAGTGATGGGACTGGATGCCATGATCTTCGTTTTCTGAATGTTGAGCTTTAAGCCAACTTTTTTGCTCTCCTCTTTCACTTTCAGCAAGAGGCTTTAGTTCCTCTTCACTTTCTGCTGTAAGGGTGGTGTCATCTGCATATCTGAGGTTATTGATATTTCTCCTGGCAGTCTTGATTCCAGCTTGTGTTTCTTCCAGTCCAGTGTTTCTCATGATGTTCTGCATATAAGTTAAATAAGCAGGGTGACAATATACAGCTTTGATGTACTCCTTTTCCTATTTGGAACCAGTCTGTTGTTCCATGTCCAGTTCTAACTGTTATTTCCTAATTTGCATACAGATTTCTCAAGAGGCAGGTCAGGTGATCTGGTATTCCCATTTCTTTCAGAATTTTCTGCAGTTTATTGTGATCCACACAGTCAAAGGCTTTGGCATAGTCAATAAAGCAGAAATAGATGTTTTTCTGGAACTCTCTTGCTTTTTCCATGATCCAGTGGATGTTGGCAATTTGATCTCTGGTTCCTCTGTCTTTTCTAAAACCAGCTTGAACATTAGGGAGTTCATGATTCACATATTGCTGAAGCCTGGCTTGGAGAATTTTGAGCATTACTTTACTAGCATGTGAGATGAGTGCAATTGTGTGGTAGTTTGAGCATTCTTTGGCATTGCTTTTCTTTGGAATTGGAATGAAAACTGACATTTTCCAGTCCTGTGGCCACTGCTGAGTTTTCCAAATTTGCTGGCCTATTGAGTGCAGCGCTTTCACAGCATCATCTTCTAGGATTTGAAATAGCTAAGCTGGAATTCCATCACCTCCACTAGCTTTGTTTTTAGTGATGCTTTCTAAGGCCCACTTGACTTCACATTCCAAGATGTCTGGCTCTAGATGAGTGATCACATCATCATGATTATCTGGGTCATGACCTTTTTTGTACAGTTCTTCTGTGCATTCTTGCCACCTCTTCTTAATATCTTCTGCTTCTGTTAGGTCCATACCATTTCTGTCCTTTATCGAGCCCATCTTTGCATGAAATGTTCCCTTGGTATCTCTAAATTTCTTGAAGAGATCTCTAGTCTTTCCCATTCTGTTGTTTTCCTCTGTTTCTTTGCATCGATCACTGAAGAAAGCCAGCAAGGTAGGCACCAAAGCTATTTTTCATCATTTAAATGGTAGGAAATGTGGTGTATCCATTGTATTGTACCAACGAGTCGAAATAGTAACAATGAGTAGGAGTCGGAGAAATAGACATTTTTATTCAATTAGGAAGATCAAAATTGTTGAACATGGATAAAGATAAGATCTCTGTAATGACTTAAGGAAACTGGATTGGAGTCAAACAAGAATCTAGAGAGGGGCTTCCCTGGTGGTCCAGCGGTTAAGAATCTGCCTTCCAATGCAGGAGATGCAGGTTCGATTCCTGGGTGGTGAAGTAGGAGCCCACATGCTGTGGGGCAACTAAGCCTGCACACCACAGCGACTGAGTCTGCACCACCACTGGAGAAGTCTGTGTGCCACAGTGAAGAGCCGTGTACCATATCTAAGACCTGACGTAGCCACATAAACAAATTATTCCTTAAAAAGAATCTACATAGAGATTTCTGCAAAGGGAGAGCGCAGGGAAAATATAGCCGGTAGGACCCCTTTTAACACCAAAATTCTTTGCTTCCATGTTTGTATACACAATGAAATAATGCAAACAAACTTGCAACTGTGAGGTGACAAGAACTCTGGAAACTGGTCCTGTTCCTAACTTTTGCTACAAGTTTGAACTGAAAATCTGAATCACAACTAGAATAAAGAAAAATCTTTTCTAAGAAATTTTAAAATGATTAACTGGAAATGAGCATATATGTTTTAATTTTTAAGAATATTACTTTCTGGTCTTCCTTGTTTTTTATTGCTTCTCTTTCTTTTTTTAATTCAGGCTGGAATAGGGAAAATACCAGTGAGACTAGGACATTTTCTATACCAGTAAGCAAAAGGTGCATCTAAATGTTGAAAATATATTAAAATGATACAGAAATCATCTTAAAAGGGGCTATCAGTGACCAAATCTCTAAAATTTTTAATATTAAAATATTGATAGAAACAGGTTACAACACATTGTCCACCCCCTTCCCACAAAAAGAAGAAACTTGAGACCGTAATGCAATAGAAATGTACTGACTGAACTTTTGTTGAGGAATGGAATACTGACATCATGAATACAAAATGCTTTTTAATTATAAAAAAACAAACGTTTAACTTTGCAGTGAAGTCTACTACAGTCAGGTGATCAAAATGAGTATCATCACAATAGAACTAACTGAAATTGTATAACACCTAGTAGGGTGCAATGAGACAAACCAATGATATGTTAATTATGCAAAATCTGAATCTAATTGGAAAACATTAGACAAATCCAATTTAAGAGACATTTCAACTAAATAAATTGCTTGTAATCTTCCAAAGTATCATGATCATAAAAATGAGGGGAACTGTTCCATAATGAAAAAACTGAATTCTGAATGGGGAAGATCCCCTGGAGAAGAGATAGGCCACCCATTCCAGTATTCTTGGGCTTCCTTGGTGGCTCAGTGGTAAAGAATCCACCTGCAATGTGGGAGACCTGGGTTGGGAAGAATTCCTGGAGAAGTAAAAGGCTACCCACTCCAGTATTCTTGCCTAGAGAATTCTGTTGACAGAGGAGCCTGGAGAGCTGTATAGTTCATGGGGGTCACAAAGAGTTGGACATGATTGAGCAACTTTCACTTTCACAGTGAAAGAACAACAAAATATAACACATGATTCTGAACTGGTTTCTTATGCTATGATGGACATGGTTGAAATAACTAGTAAAATTTTAATAAGACATGGGTTAATCCCTGGGTCAAGAATATCCCCTGGAAATTGCAACCCACTCTAGTATTCTTGCCTGGAAAATTTCATTGGCAGACGAGACTGGCATATTACAGTGCATGGGATCCCAGAGTTAAACACAACTGAGTGAGTATTACCAGTCTAGTCAGACTCTTGCAGCGATTAAATGAATCAACCCATCAAAAAGCCTCAGGATAATGCCTAACATAGTTGATATCCATCATCTCTTCCATTCATTTACAAATCTTTATTCAGTAATGCTTGAGTCCCTGGCATAAAATATGCACTGGGACTTCAGTTCAGTTCAGTCGCTCAGTCGTGTCCGACTCTTCCCAACCCCATGGATTGCAGTACGCCAGGCCTCCCTGTCCATCACCATCTCTTGGAGTTCACTCAGACTCATGTCCATCAAGTCAGTGATGCCATCCAGCCTTCTCATTCTCTGTCGTCCCCCTCTCCTCCTGCCCCCAATCCTTTCCAGCATCAGAGTCTTTTCCAATGAGTCAACTCTTCATATGAGGTGGCCAAAGTACTGGAGTTTCAGCTTTAGCATCATCCTTCCAAAGAAATCCCAGGGCTGATCTCCTTTAGAATGGACTGGAGGTAAATAAGACACATCTATATTCTCATAATCTAGTGGATAAAAATGCACAGTTTATGATATATGGAGATAAAAAAGAGATATATATCAAGATGGGCTTCCCTGGTAGCTCAGATGATAAAGAATTTACCTGCAATGCAGCAGACTTGGGTTCTGTCCCTGGGATGGGAAGATTCCCTGGAGAAGCGAATGGCTATCCACTTCAATATTCTTGACTGGAGAATTCCATGGACAGAGGAGCCTGGCGGGCTATGGTCCATGGGGTTCATAAGGTCACAAAGAGGCAGGCATGACTGGGTGACTCACACTCAGGTATCATGATATCATGAAGAATATCAGGATAGAGATATTCAACAACTACCACTTCTGAAATGTCAGAATAAAGAAAATCATCACTCTATTACAATTCTAATATTAAATATTAATCATTTTCTATTATTTAATGAGACTGCTATAGAAAAATATGCTTGCAAGATGACTATGTAGGAGAAGCATGTTTTTTCAAATAATGTAGTCTTCATTTAACAGCATGATTTGGGGCTCATTATATCTGAATAAGGCTGTCTCATTCTACTGTGTTTAAAGTAAAATAGTCACATTTAATGTTCACTAAGGACTGTGTACTACACGACGCCCTAAGCATTCTTACAGTGAACCATAGTGGTAGGTTCCACTACTTGCATATTGAACTTTTCTACCCACATACTCACATACTGATTTCATCTACTCTTCTTCCTTTAGCACGATTTATATGCTGAACTGACTTTCTTATTTATATCTTCAGTTCAACTTTTTCCATCTAAACTCAACCTTCATTGTATCTCACTGCCTTGGATGAGCAATAGGTTTTTCAAATTTAGCAAACTGAACTAGCTTCTATCCTATTCAATAAGATTTGCTCCATAGCCTTTTCCTGCACAGTTAATGTGGACTCTTCCTTTCTGCTTAATTGGACAAGATATCTTGAGTTATCCATAATTATATTTCCCATGAGCAATTCTCTCACAAAGCCTACGACTTCTATTTTCCAAAATATGTTCTCAGATCTGACTTATTATTACTATCACCTTTTCTACCATCTGGCCAAAGCCTTTTCTTAAACTCTTGGTGAATTTTTGCAATAACTTCCTAACAGGTTTCATTCATCTTTCCTCACCTCATTCCAAGCTACTCTTAACACAGCAACCAGAATGACCCTATGAAAACCTAAGTCCTAAGCAGGCCACAATTCTGCTCAAATCACTTTCACTGCTTCAAAACTCACTCAGATAAAACTGGTCCCAGAAGCCACTTAAGGGGCCTTTAAAATCCCTACTTTCTCCTGCTTTTATACTACTCAGGGATTTTACACTTGCTACTCTGATAGTGACTGCAGCCATAAAATTAAAAGATGCTTACTCCTTGGAAGGAAAGTTATGATCAACCTAGACAGCATATTAAAGAGCAGAGACATTACTTTGCCAACGAAGGTCCATCTCATCAAAGCTATAGTTTTTCCAATAGTTATGTATGGATGTGAGAGTTGGACTGTGAAGAAGGTTGAGCACTGAAAAACTGATGCTTTTGAACTATGGTGTTGGAGAAGACTCTTGAGAGTCCCTTGGACTGCAAAGAGATCCAAACAGTCCATCCTAAAGGAAATCAGTCCTGAATATTCATTGGAAGGACAGATGTTGAAGCTGAAACTACAATACTTTGGCCACCTGATGTGAAGAACTGACTCATTTAAAAAGACCCTGATGCTGGGGAAAATTGAAGGCGGGAGGAGAAGGGGACAACAGAGGATGAGATGGTTGGATGGCATCACCCACTCAATGGAGATGAGCTTGGGTAAACTCCGGGAGTTGGTGATGGATGGGGAGGTCTGGCATGCTGCAGTCCATGGGGTTGCAAAGAGTCAGACACGACTGGGCAACTGAACTGAACTGAACTCCTGTCTTAGAAAGTCTTTCCTCAATACTTGTAAACCTTCTTTTCCAAATGCTATATTCCCAGCGGACTCTTTCCTAATGTCCCTGTCGCAATTCACCTCCATGTATCCCTGCATTCCTTATCTGTCTCCTTATTTCCTCTTTTCACTCAGAGCACTTCACTAACTTGTATTTGTTTTTGTTATTGTCTATTAAGTATGTCTGCCACCCCCCACCAAAATGTAAGTTTCATGACAGAAGGAATTTTTATGTCATTCACTGTTCTTTCCTGAGTACCTAACACAGGGTCGGGCACATACTAGGCTCTTAACAAATACTTTTCAAGTGTTTGATCAAACTTGCCTCATGTAGTGAGAGATAGAACCAGAACTGAAATCCAGTGATCTGATTCCAGTCTCTGTCCTTACTCTTTGTACTGTGCTTGTGAGATTACCTTCAGCTCATCTCCATCTCAACCCTGAACATCCATTCTTTTCATCGCTCCTCTCAGTAAGCTGGACCACTTCCCAGAATTTCTTCAGTGTTGCAACTCTGATAATACGTATACATTGAATTAATGAATGCAGAATATTGTTATAGAGGGGTGGGTGTAAGAGGATATGCATTCCTGGAGGAGCTTAGAATATGTCAATTAGGAAGATACCTGACTGTATGTCAAGTCCTGACAAAACTAGATATGGTTCTGGAGCCAGTGCGTATGTATATGCTCCTGAAATACAGCCAGTAAACTCGGTAAATGGTTGCTAAGCAATAGAAAACTTTATATTTTACAGATTATCTGTAACATACGCACAAAAACATTCTACTCCCACTCCCTCTAAATTGGCACTGATATTCCATAATATTCTACTCCCTAAACATAGACACACCTGCGTAGGTTCGTACGAAAGCCAAGTTGACAGCATGTTTTATGCACTAGCTTATTTCTTGGCCAAAGATTTGTTTTCTGTCATGGAGACCAGGCTTTGGAGCTGTTTTTAATGCAGCATAATAGAACACATATAAAGAGACCTCAGCCAATTTAAAAAGTGAATATTGAACACCTTCTCTGTCCAAGGTGCAATGAGGCTAGAAAGAAGGACAAAACACAGTTGTGTCCAGGAGTTTGCAGTTTGATGAGGAAAGAACACATTATAATATATACATAAAATAATTATCAAATAACTGAGATGAATTGTAATCCTGACTGGAGAGAATTAAAATAAAAAGATAAAACTATGAACCAAAGTAGTTAAGGAAGGCTCTGTGAAGGCATGAGAAAGAACACTTGGTAAGCACCTGCTCTGTGCCAGGTGCTTTGCATATATTGCCTCACTTAATCATCATAGTAACCATATGGGTCTGAATTATTATGTTACATTTCTAGGTGAGGAAATTGCATTGAGGTTAGTAGAGCAAGAATTTATTGCCAGGTTATTGCAACCATTTTGTATCTTTGGTTTGGCATTATGTTCTGGGCTGAAGATACAAAATGATTATTTTCTGCCCTTTTGGAAACATCAACCTTAGCTGAAGGGGTTGGTAACAAGACAGGTAAACATAATTTCAACCGAATGTTGAATCATGCTAGTAGGACTAAGAAGCTTCTACTCAAAATTCTGTGGCAACAAGAAGCTTCTACTCAAAAATGTGGGTCCTAAGGAAGTTTTGCTGGAAGAGGAATGTCTTTACTGAAGCTTGAGTGATGACAATAGTGATACTGTGATTTTCGAGACAGAGGAGCCTGCCAGAACCAAGGCACAGAATTCTGATACTGGATGACATGTGTATTAGTCAAAGCCATGCTAACTGTTGTAACAAACCAACCGGAAAATGTATATTGGCTCAAACCTGATTCAGTTTCATTTTTCTCATGCTTGTACTATCAAAGTAGGTGCACCTGATGTCAGAAGCTCTTCTGAAGGTGATGACTTGGGAACCCTGGGTCTTTCCATCTTAAATCTCCACCATCATCAATGTGTGGATTTCAAAGTCTTCAAACTTCTTGGCTTCAGGTTGGAAAAAGGGTAAGAAAACCTACACGTTTCCTTTCAGTGCTGGAAGCAACTGACCTTACTTCCATTTGCCTAGAACAACATGGCCACTCCTATCTGCAAGAGAGACTGGGACTTAAATATATATATATATATATATATATTAAACTCTGTATTGCTGTGGAATAAAGCTCAATGAGAAAGACAGGAACAGCCTTGTCATAGACAACCTTTCACTTCATGATAAATTTCAGTTCCAATCAACAAACATTTATTGAGCATAGCCAGATACTATATTCGGTAGTGAAAGTGAAGTCGCTCAGTCGTGTCTAACTCTTTGCGACCCCATGGACTGTAGCCTACCAGGCTCCTCCGTCCATGAGATTTTCCAGGCAATAGTACTGGAATGGATTGCCATTTCTTTCTCCAGGGGATCTTCCCAAACCTGGGATCGAACCCGGGTCTCCTGCATTGTAGACAGACGCTTTACCATCTGAGCCACCAGGGAAGTTTGATAATAGAGGGCAAATAAATCACACATTTGGCCTTCAAGGTGGTTATATTTTAGTAGGCTTATACTAAAAAGTACATTGGTAAAAAAAAGCTTTGATTTTTATCTTGTAGGTGATGGAGATATAGCGAAGGGAGGAGCACTGAAGTAAAGGGATGGTGTGATCTGATTGACTTCTATGTGTATCATTTAGAACAGCAAGCATGATGTACCTGAGATCAAAAGATGAGGGAAACAGAAAATTTTGACTTAAAATAGGTGAGTGGAATGGAAAGAAAAAATGAAAAGAAGTGACAATTTACTACATGTGGAGAAGGAAGGAAAAGGCATAGATGACTAAGTTTCTGACTTGAGTAAGTGAGGGGATCACTTTACCAACAACGAAGGTGTGGAATGAGGCTTCCCAGGTGGCTCAGATTTGGTAAGGGATTCGCCTTCGAATGCAGGAGTCAAACGCAGGTTTGATCCTTGGATAGGAAAGTTTCCCTGGAGAAGGAAATGGCAACCCACTCCAGTGGTCCTGCCTGGGAAATCCCGTGGACCGAGGTGCCTGGCAGGCTGCAGTAGTCCAAGGTTTCTAAAAGAATCAGACAAGACGTAGTGACTAAACAACAGCAACAAACAATAACAAAGTATGGCATACGTAAGGGAAATTTGATCTAGCAGATAGGATCATAGCGTGAATTCAATGTAAAGTTTAGTTTGAAATGCCCGTGAAACACTTAGCTGGAAATACTCATTTGAATCTTAGCTGCAATGGTAAACTGCAAATAGCCCCCAGATATGCTTATGCCTCAATGCCTGGACATTTACATGGTAAAAAAGAATTTTTATGCTTATTCACATGGTAAAATGGACTTTGAGATAGAAATAAATTAAGATGCTTGAAATGGGGAGATTATTTTGGGTTACCCAAAATAATCCTATGAGCAGAGTGGCATCACAGGGGTCTTTGTAAGAAGATATCAGAGAGAGAAGATAAGAGGCTGGAAGCACAGATCAGAAAGGAAAGAAAATGCTACACTGCTTGCTTTGAATATGAAGGACGGGCCCACAAGCCAAGGAATACAGACGCAGAAGAAGAGGCTGGAAAGGCGAGGAAGCAGATGCTGCCCTCCAGCCTACAGAGGGAACCAGCCCAGCTTATACTAAAAAGTACATTGGTAAAAAAAAGCTTTGATTTTTATCTTGTAGGTGATGGAGATATAGCGAAGGGAGGAGCACTGAAGTAAAGGGATGGTGTGATCTGATTGACTTCTATGTGTATCATTTAGAACAGCAAGCATGATGTACCTGAGATCAAAAGATGAGGGAAACAGAAAATTTTGACTTAAAATAGGTGAGTGGAATGGAAAGAAAAAATGAAAAGAAGTGACAATTTACTACATGTGGAGAAGGAAGGAAAAGGCATAGATGACTAAGTTTCTGACTTGAGTAAGTGAGGGGATCACTTTACCAACAACGAAGGTGTGGAATGAGGCTTCCCAGGTGGCTCAGATTTGGTAAGGGATTCGCCTTCGAATGCAGGAGTCAAACGCAGGTTTGATCCTTGGATAGGAAAGTTTCCCTGGAGAAGGAAATGGCAACCCACTCCAGTGGTCCTGCCTGGGAAATCCCGTGGACCGAGGTGCCTGGCAGGCTGCAGTAGTCCAAGGTTTCTAAAAGAATCAGACAAGACGTAGTGACTAAACAACAGCAACAAACAATAACAAAGTATGGCATACATAAGGGAAATTTGATCTAGCAGATAGGATCATAGGGTGAATTCAATGTAAAGTTTAGTTTGAAATGCCCGTGAAACACTTAGCTGGAAATACTCATTTGAATCTTAGCTGCAATGGTAAACTGCAAATAGCCCCCAGATATGCTTATGCCTCAATGCCTGGACATTTACATGGTAAAAAAGAATTTTTATGCTTATTCACATGGTAAAATGGACTTTGAGATAGAAATAAATTAGATGCTTGAAATGGGGAGATTATTTTGGGTTACCCAAAATAATCCTATGAGCAGAGTGGCATCACAGGGGTCTTTGTAAGAAGATATCAGAGAGAGAAGATAAGAGGCTGGAAGCACAGATCAGAAAGGAAAGAAAATGCTACACTGCTTGCTTTGAATATGAAGGACGGGCCCACAAGCCAAGGAATACAGACGCAGAAGAAGAGGCTGGAAAGGCGAGGAAGCAGATGCTGCCCTCCAGCCTACAGAGGGAACCAGCCCTACCAACACCTTGACTTTAGCTCAGTGAAACTGACTTCAGACTTCTTACCTCTGGAACTGTAAGAGAAGAACTGTGTCGCACTAAGCCGTTAGAGTTTAGGACCCTTATACCAGCTGTAGGGCACTAGCACAGGCACACAGATTCACACCTCAGGAATAAACACGTCAGTAAGTGACACTTAAATCCATGAAACGAGATGCACACCCAGGAAATGTGGGGGAAATATAGATGATAGCATCCTGGGAATTACAAAACTTTCAGAGGAAAAATACTTACGAGGATTGAGCATACTTCTGATACTGATGAGTAGTACAGTATCAGACGGACCAGAGGATTATGGCATCATAGAACTCAAGGTTAAAAACAGAATCAGGATGGAAAGAAATTATTAGCAAATTCAAATGCAGGGAAAAAAGTGTCCATAACTGAATGGATATAAATTTCTTGAATGGGAACATGTAGGTGTTAGGTTGGAAAATAGATTGGAAGAGAATATCAACTCAAAGCACATATATTTGGAAGTATTAATGATTCTATGGACCTTTCTGATTTGAAGTTTTCATATTAAATTGGATTTAGGACCTAACTCCACTGTGGGGGTGAGATAGGGAGGGAAGAGGTTTCCCATGCCTTCGACAAGCAATGTTGTAGACATCAGCGGGGTGTCCTACAATTCAACTTAATTCTGATACTATCTACCTAGAGATAGCATCAGAGTCCACAAGTTAAGGGGTTAAAATTACTAGACTGACACCCCACCCATTTCACATGCCATTTGCAAGCCTAACTTGTTACCTGTCCTTCTAACTGACCAGCTACAGATCAGAGGTTTCTACAGCCTCCTCCTTGGATCTTAGACACCAGTAGCCAAGTCCAGATTGTCACACTTGTCTTTCTGAAGGAATGGCTATGAATCAGTGGTTCTCAAAACTGCCTCCTCTGGGTCAGTTAGTATGCTAGGGAGGCTCACAGAATTCAGAAAAACATTTTACACACTAGCACCAGTTTATTCTGAAAGGATGTATATAACTCAAGAATAGCCAGATGGAAGAGCTATATAAAGCAAGGCCTGGGAAAAGGGCAATCCCATTTCATGATCTCTCCAGGCGTACCACTCTCGGAGAATCTCCTTCTGTTCACCAACTCAGAAGGTCTCTGAACACTCTCCTTTGGGATTTTTACAGAGGTTTCTTTACAAAGTCAGGATTGATTAAATCATCGGATATTGGCTATTGATTCGCCTTCCAGCTCTTCTCCCCTCCTGGGTTGGGGGTTGCGGGTGTGGTACTGAAAATTTCAACCCTCTGATCACCAAAGTGGTTCGCCTAGCAGCCAGCCCCCATCCTTAGGTTTACCTAGTGGTATGTATCGCATGCATGCTAAGTTGCTTCAGTTGAGTCAGACTTTTTGCAAGCCTGTGGACTGTAGCCTGCCAATCCCCTCTGTCCATGGGATCTCCAGGCAAGAATACTCAAGTGGGTCACCATGCCCTCCTCCGGGGATCTTTCCAGCCCAGGGATGGAACCTGCCTCTCATGTCTCCTGCACTGACAGGCAGAGCCTTTACCACTAGCGCCACCTGGGAGCCCAAAACTGGCCTAATAGAGGTATGTTTACCTAGGGACTTTCCAATGTTCCCTCATTAACATAAATGATACCTTTACTGCTCCTATCACAAGAGGCTCCAAGGGTTTTCGGAGCTCCACGCCAGGAACTAGGTAGAAGACCAAATGTATATTTCTTATTATAAATCACAATATCACAGATATCAAGTTCAGGCTGTTTATCTATTTTTTTAACTCCTATTCTGTCCATCTGCATGGCATTCTAATGTTTTCAATTGATACTCCCTTTTCCTTTTTGTAATACAGTTTACTTCACTGGATATATAACTGATTTTTATTAAAAACCATGTAATATGATATCTATCTTTGGAGTATTTTTATTCCAAACTTCTTAGAAAGTAAGGCTTTGTTCTACTTAAAGGAAGACAAACATCAAGAAGGTGGGGTTTCTGTGAGAGGAAGTAGCAGGCCAGTTAACAGTGAGATGTGAATAGGATGACAGTGTTTTTCATGAGGTCATGGCTCCTCTGCACTGAATTGACATTGCATTGTTTCTTTCACATGCTTGACTATACCAGATAGGCTAGATATCATGATCTTCAATTTACATGTGCAAAACTACAGATCTGAGAGTTTGACCAACTTGCTCAAGGCCATAACTAATAAACAGCAAAACTGGATTTTAATCCCTACCTACTTCAATCAAAATTCTAGTTCATTCCACTGTTCTATTCTATGTTGGTCTATAGGATGAAGCAAATAAGAAGGAAATTGTATTTTAGAGATAATAAATTATTAATCTGTCTCTCCTAAGATGTCATTTTATTAATAAAAGGAAAGTCTTCAATAAATTTTTTATATAATGAAAAGTTATACCATTGTATTTTTTAATACTGGTTAATTTTATTTGATTAATATAATAAGCTTCTCAATTGATATCTGCTTGATGAGGATAAAACATAATTTTCACTATTACCACCTCAGTGACTTTAGCATTTGGTAACTGCATTTAATGTATGGAAAAGTATTTTAAACTTTATAAACTATTAAAAAATATAAACTGGGTATATATTCTGTAATATTCTCCCTAAGTTAATAACATCTGATCCTACTAGACTATACCTTTTGTAAAAGCTATGATTATACAAAGTGTGAAACATATAATAATAAATTCTGACTTCCATATTTCTTAAATATTCCATACTTTTCTCTAAATGAAGTGTTTCCTCTATAAATGTTAACTG
>SJYC01082183.1:0-11506 GCA_006408675.1 Madoqua kirkii | reverse complement strand
AGCCAGATTACACTAGAGATTTCAGTGATAATTCTTTATAAGCAAATACAATGTGGAACTACTAACAAGAGGAAACATTCAGAATTAGAATAAAAAGGAAAGATGAGGATTGCTTTTTGAATACACTTCTTTACCAAATAATCTATGCTATTTTTAATTTTTCCATATCCTGTTTGGGGAAAAATGTTTGTTTTTTTTATGCTTTGCAAATAATATACAAAGTTGTGTTTTCACATGTACTATGAAATCAGATTACTGAAAAAATAATTACACTGAATAAATGTTTCATATAACAAAAATTTTAAACTTTTTGAGCTCTTTCTTCACTGTAAATTATGCAGGCATATTGCATAATTTGTGCTAAAAATAAAAACCTGAGTTGGTTAAATTAATAAAACAATTATCCTAATTTGATATTCTGTTATTGTTGTTATTGTTAGTCATTAAGTTTTGTATCACTTTTTAGCAACCTCATGGATTGTAGCCCACCAGGCTCTTCTCTCTATGGGATTTTCCAGGCAAGAATACTGGAGTGAGTTACCATTTCCTTCTCCAGGGACTCTTCCCAATCCAGGGATCAAACCCAAGTGTCCTGTACTGGCAAGCTAAGTCTTTACCACTAAGCCACCTGGGAAGCCCAATTTAATATTTCACTCTGTATTTTAGAAAGAAAATCAATTAGAGAGCACTGAGATGTGTATAAGAGACAGGTAAATTATGCAGGCATATTGCATAATTTGTGCTAAAAATAAAAACCTGAGTTGGTTAAATTAATAAAACAATTATCCTAATTTGATATTCTGTTATTGTTGTTATTGTTAGTCATTAAGTTTTGTATCACTTTTTAGCAACCTCATGGATTGTAGCCCACCAGGCTCTTCTCTCTATGGGATTTTCCAGGCAAGAATACTGGAGTGAGTTACCATTTCCTTCTCCAGGGACTCTTCCCAATCCAGGGATCAAACCCAAGTGTCCTGTACTGGCAAGCTAAGTCTTTACCACTAAGCCACCTGGGAAGCCCAATTTAATATTTCACTCTGTATTTTAGAAAGAAAATCAATATAATTTTAAAATTTCTTAGGAATGGAAATATCTCCTTGTATTTACATTTTCATTAAATACCCACACTAGTAATACTAAAACTTTGCAGTATCTATATAATTGTCATTCATTTATTAGCATTCTAATTTTTAATAGCAATTTTTAATTGTTGCTTTGGGTAGCAAAATATATTTAAAAATTAGAATATATACATATGCAAAAAGTTTTGATGCTCAGATTGCATAGATATGAATACGTAGAGAATAGGTATAAGGATACAAGTGTAATTGTTCATAAACCCTAGTGTTCACAGATCTCCTGCCAGAGGCACAAAGGTAAACATGCTACCCGACAAATGCATCCACTCACATGCATATTTCTTTCCTCTTTTTCTCTTCTTCCTTTTCATTCTATTCTGTACTCTACCTGCAAACGTGTACTGATGATAAATCAATACATAAATATACTTTTAGATGGTTTTTATTTATCAAAGTACTGGAGTACTTAGATGGATTTAGTATATTTTAGACATTGTAAAGTCGAAGCATTTAAATAGATAAGGAGGATCTGTATCATTTTTGTATCTATATTCATAGGTATAGTGTGTATACAGTGATATACATAGACATCCAGAGAGCACATGTTACCCATTAAAAGTTACATAAACTTAAATCTAAGTAAAATCTTCAAAGCTTGTTGGCCTATGAAAAATGTACATTGCCTTTAATTCAATGAAGAAGGCAAAAACTACTTTCCATAAATAAGCATAAGAATTCTTCTATATTTATTTTTTTTCCATAGATCTATAAAGTCGGGGAGGGGGATAGGCTAAAAATGAGCTATTCTCAATTTTTGCTAACCTAAGAACTAATCATTTATATAGTGGTGTCATAACACTTGCCTTTGTAATCGGGTATCAGACTTCTTGCTGCCACTTGTTTATGATCTCTTGTTTTTTTGGTTACTCTTAACTCAAAATTTTAATTTTGAAATCAGAATGCAAACATTCACCTATGTATAGAATATGCTCCTAGGCCCCTCCTAAATAAAAAGAACTCTATGAATTGCTAAAAGTATTTTAAAAAATACTCTCTGTAGAATGTATAATCCAGCAAAGGAAACATTTGCTTGTTCGGCTTCCTCTAACGCGTCAAGTAATGGAGGTCTGATCAAAGTGTAGCGGGAGCATTCGAGAGACAGTGAGGAGTTCCAACTGGGGGCTGCAAAGCTGGAGACTTCACAGATATCTTTTTTAAGAAACAGTAGCAGCTGATTTCAAAGAAAACGTCATAACTTGAAATTTACAAAAATGTCAGGGAACCATGGCATGTCATAACAAACAAGACACAGGATGATGCTGTCTAGTCACATAAACCAGTTTGATGTTTGGACTGACTTAATCAGGTCACGAGAAAAAGAGAAGGGTGTGCTCTATGACTGACGTGACAGTACAGACAGACAGTACCCTGGTGTGCGTGCATAAAGAATCAGTGTGCATCTGTGTACCCACTGCACGAGAGAACCATGTAAGTGACAGAAGCAACTATGGTAATGTATATAAGGACCAGATTGCTCTTTGCCCTGCAAGGCCCCTGAAAAAAGAGATGAAAATGGTAAAGGAAAAACAGAATTATTATTGTAAGGAAATACAGAGAGGAATTATACAGTTAGGGGTGGAGAGACAGAGGGTCAAATGTTAAGGAAAAGCAAGATTTGGCAAAATGAAAGAAAGGCAGTAAAGAAGAAAGAACAAGGAGGGAGGGAGGGAAAAATGTGTATCAATCAACACAGAGAGAAATATGTTGAAATACTGAGGAAAGATGAACATCTTTAACTGCTATGTGTTGGGGAAGAGGAAAGGACAGGTGAGCTTATGCCCACAGACAACAGGGCTCACACTAAACTGTTCTTTGATAGTGTGTTTCTAGAAAATTTTTCTTTTATTTATGCTAGTCTGGGAAGTCTTTGGAAAGACAAGTTCTATGTTTTAAGCACTCTAAAATTTCTATTACCGTTATCCATTGAAAATGCACATACAAATCTTGAGTAAAAATGAACCACACAAAGATGTTTAATAAAAGAATTTGAGGAAAGCTATTTCATCTTGTTTGTTGTCTTTTGGCTTATGATGATAAGGAATGAAAAATAATGCCATTTGAACAAACTAGTGAATTCCCAATTGCCAAGCCTATTTCAGTCCCATAGAATTTACTGCTCCTTTTTTTTTCAGCATTGTACCCTACCTAGAGCATTCTACCTGTGTTCATAAATGAGCTATAGAAACTTTGCCTTTTTATTTTTTTGTTATTTTGACATAAAAATGAATTTGATATAATAATCATTAAATTAGAATACATGCCATTATTTTCAAGGACTATTTTCCACTGAGCTTATCTACTATGTAATCAGCAAAATATCAAATCAGGTCACGAGAAAAAGAGAAGGGTGTGCTCTATGACTGACGTGACAGTACAGACAGAACAGTACCCTGGTGTGCGTGCATAAAGAATCAGTGTGCATCTGTGTACCCACTGCACGAGAGAACCATGTAAGTGACAGAAGCAACTATGGTAATGTATATAAGGACCAGATTGCTCTTTGCCCTGCAAGGCCCCTGAAAAAAGAGATGAAAATGGTAAAGGAAAAACAGAATTATTATTGTAAGGAAATACAGAGAGGAATTATACAGTTAGGGGTGGAGAGACAGAGGGTCAAATGTTAAGGAAAAGCAAGATTTGGCAAAATGAAAGAAAGGCAGTAAAGAAGAAAGAACAAGGAGGGAGGGAGGGAAAAATGTGTATCAATCAACACAGAGAGAAATATGTTGAAATACTGAGGAAAGATGAACATCTTTAACTGCTATGTGTTGGGGAAGAGGAAAGGACAGGTGAGCTTATGCCCACAGACAACAGGGCTCACACTAAACTGTTCTTTGATAGTGTGTTTCTAGAAAAATTTTCTTTTATTTATGCTAGTCTGGGAAGTCTTTGGAAAGACAAGTTCTATGTTTTAAGCACTCTAAAATTTCTATTACCGTTATCCATTGAAAATGCACATACAAATCTTGAGTAAAAATGAACCACACAAAGATGTTTAATAAAAGAATTTGAGGAAAGCTATTTCATCTTGTTTGTTGTCTTTTGGCTTATGATGATAAGGAATGAAAAATAATGCCATTTGAACAAACTAGTGAATTCCCAATTGCCAAGCCTATTTCAGTCCCATAGAATTTACTGCTCCTTTTTTTTTCAGCATTGTACCCTACCTAGAGCATTCTACCTGTGTTCATAAATGAGCTATAGAAACTTTGCCTTTTTATTTTTTTGTTATTTTGACATAAAAATGAATTTGATATAATAATCATTAAATTAGAATACATGCCATTATTTTCAAGGACTATTTTCCACTGAGCTTATCTACTATGTAATCAGCAAAATATCAAAATTTACGGCTTTGGAAGTGCTCTTCAAAAGACAATATTTATGTAACTGATCACACAGACAACAGCCTTGTCTAACTCAGTGAAACTAAGCCATGCAGTGTGGGGCCACCCAGGACAGGTGGGTCATGGTGGAGAGGTCTGACAGAATGTGGTCCACTGGAGAAGGGAAAGGCAAACCACTTCAGTATTCTTGCCTTGAGAACCCCATGAACAGTATGAAAAGGCAAAATGATAGGATACTGAAAGAGGAACTCCCTGGGTCAGTAGGTACCCAATATGCTACTGGGGATCAGTGGAGAAACAACTCCAGAAAGAATGAAGGGATGGAGCCAAAGCAAAAACAATACCCAGTTGTGGATGTGACTGGTGATACAAGCAATGCTGTAAAGAGCAATACTGCATAGGAACCTGGAATGTCAAGTCCACGAATCAAACCAAATTGGAAGCAGTCAAACAGGAGATGGCAAGAGTGAACGTTGACATTCTAGGAATATACTTTTGAACTGTGGTGTTGGAGAAGATTCTTGAGAGTCCCTTGGACTGCAAGGAGGTCCAACCAGTCCATCCTAAAGGATATCAGTCCTGGGTGTTCATTGGAAGGACTGATGCTGAAGCTGAAACTCCAATACATTGGCCACCTCATGCAAAGAGCTGACTCATTGGAAAAGACTCTGCTGCTGGGAGGGATTGGGGGCAGGAGAAGAAGGGGACGACAGAGGATGAGATGGCTGGATGACATCACCGACTTGATGGACGTGAGTCTGAGTGAACTGCGGGAGTTGGTGATGGACAGGGAGGCCTGGTGTGCTGCAATTTATGGGGTCGAAAAGAGTCGGATACAACTGAGCGACTGAACTGAACTGAACTGATGTAACGTTAGATGGCATTCAACAGATACATGCTAATTCATAGAGAGCACTGTTCTATTCCTGCTTCCGGACCTGGTAGAGTTGATGTCAGTGTACATACTCCCAACTGAGAACTTCAGATGTAGAATAAATTTTTTTTAATTTATTTTTTAATTGGAGGATACTTGCTTCATAATATTGTGTTGGTTTCTGCTATACAACAGTGTGAGTCAATCATAACCATATATATATATGGAGATATATATATATAGGAGATATATATCTCCACACTCTTGGACATCCCTCTCATCCTCAACCTCCAACTCACTGCACAAGGTCATTGCAGAGCACGAGGAGGCTATACTCCCTGCACTATATAGCAGCTTTCCATCAGTTATTTACCTTTTAATTTTCTTTAAAATATGCAAAGATAATTTTCCCTTAAAAAACTAGAAATAGAATTACTGTGAAAAGATAAATACAGTTTAAATATATGTATATGGTTAAACTTGTTTACAGAAGAATTCCAAATAATAAGTGTAGAAGAAATGAAGGAAATAGAAATTCACCACTAGAACACCACAGTAATGGTGACTACAGGCAAAATCCATGAATGAACACTATAATTAGAGATCAAACTTTAAGGAAAACAGGATATTTGTATATCCTCAAAGTACCTCCTCCAATATTTATTAATTTCTGTGGTGGTTTTAATGTATGTCCACAAATCCTTTGATCTTCTTCCTCCCAGGAGGTAGAATTTAATTATCCTCGCAAACAGTATGGTTTGAAAAGATCAAATCCCTTATGATTATAAAGCGTAAGTGAGAAACAGATTTAAGGAACTAGAGGTGATAGATAGAGTGCCTGATGAACTATGGACTGAGGTTCCTGACACTGTACAGGAGACAGGGATCAAGACCATCCTCATGGAAAAGAAATGCAAAAAACCAAAATGGCTGCCTGGGGAGGCCTTACAAATAGCTGTGAAAAGAAGGGAAGCAAAAAGCAAAGGAGAAAAGGAAAGATATAAGCATCTGAATGCAGAGTTCCAAAGAATAGCAAGAAGAGATAAGAAAGCCTTCCTCAGTGATCAATGCAAAAAATAGAGGAAAACAACAGAATAGGGAAGACTGGAGATCTCTTCAAGAAAATTAGGTACCAAGGGAACATTTCATGCAAAGATGGGCTCGATAAAGGACAGAAATGGTATGGACCTAACAGAAGCAGAAGATATTAAGAAGAGATGGCAAGAATACATGGAAGAACTGTACAAAAAAGATGTTCACGACCCAGATAATCATGATGATGTGATCACTCACCTAGAGCCAGACATCCTGGAATGTGAAGTCAAGTGGGCCTTAGAAAGCATCACTACAAACAAAGCTGGTGGAGGTGATGGAATTCCAGCTTAGCTATTTCAAATCCTAAAAGATGATGCTGTGAAAGTGCTGCACTCAATAGGCCAGCAAATTTGGAAAACTCAGCAGTGGCCACAGGACTGGAAAGGGTCAGTTTTCATTCCAATTCCAAAGAAAGGCAATGCCAAAGAATGCTCAAACTACCACATAGTTGCCCTCATCTCACATGCTAGTAAAGTAATGCTCAAAATTCTCCAAGCCAGGCTTCAGCAATATGCGAACCGTGAACTTCCAGATGTCCAAACTGGTTTTAGAAAAGGCAATGGGACCAGAGATCAAATTGTCAACATCCCCTGGATCATGGAAAAAGCAAGAGAGTTCAGAAAAACATCTATTTCTGTTTTATTGACTCTGCCAAAGCCTTTGACTATGTGGATCACAATAAACTGTGGAAAATTCTGAAAGAGATGGGAATACCAGACCACCTGATTTGCCTCTTGAGAAATCGATATGCAGGTCAGGAAGCAGCAGTTAGAACTGGACATGGAACAACAGACAGGTTCCAAATAGGAAAAGGAGTACGTCAAGGCTGTATATTGTCATCTTGCTTATTTAACTTCTATGCAGAGTACATCATGAGAAACACTGGGCTGCAAGAAGCAGAAGCTGGAATCAAGATTGCTGGGAGAAATATCAGTAACCTCAGATATGCAGATGACACCACCCTTATGGCAGAAAGTGAAGAGGAACTAAAAAGCCTCTTGATGAAAGTGAAAGAGGAGAGTGAAAAAGTTGGCTTAAAGCTCAACATTCAGAAAATGAAGATCATGGCATCTGGTCTTATCACTTCATGGGAAATAGATGGGAAAACAGTGGAAACAGTGTCAGACTTTACTTTAGGGGTCTCCAAAATCACTGCAGATGGTGACTGCAGCCATGAAATTAAAAGACACTTACTCCTTGGAAGAAAAGCTATGACCAACCTAGACAGCATATTCAAAAGCAGAGACATTACTTTGCCAACAAAGGTCGGTCTAGTCAAGGCTATGGTTTTTCCAGTAGTCATGTATGGATGTGAGAGTTGGACTGTGAAGAAAGCTAAGTGCTGAAGAATTGATACTTTTGAACTTTAGGGTTGGAGGAGACTTGAGAGTCCCTTGGACTGCAAGGAGATCCAACCTGTTCATTCTGAAGGAGATCAGCCCTTAATGTTCTTTTGAAGGAGTGATGCTAAAGCTGAAACTCCAATACTTTGGCCACCTCATGCGAAGAGTTGACTCATTGGAAAAGACTGATGCTGGGAAGGATTGGGGGCAGGAGGAGAAGGGGACGACAGAGGATGAGATGGCTGGATGGCATCACGGACTCGATGGACTCAGTGGACTCGATGGACGTGAGTCTGAGTGAACTCCGGGAGTTGGTGATGGACAGGGAAGCCTGGTGTGCTGCAGTTCATGGGGTCGCAAAGAGTCGGACACAACTGAGTGACTAACTGAATGAACTGAGTACCCTTAATGGGAACTGGAGGGAAAAGAAAGAATATTTGTAGAAAAACTAATGAATATGAGTAGGATCTATAGTTTAATTAATAATACAGACCAGAGCGCTTCCTAGGTGGCTCAGTGGTAAAGAATCTGCATACCAGTGCAGGAGAGGCAGGTTCAATTCCTGAGTAGGGAAGATCCCCTGTAGAAGGAAATGGCAACTCACTTCTTGCCTGGGAAATCCCTTGGACAGAAGATCCTGGCAGGTTACAGTCCATGAGGTCTCAAAAGAGTCAGATACAACTTAACGACTACACAGCAACAACAGGACACCAATGGTAATGGATACATTTTGGAAAATGTACAATGGTATAAAAAATGCCAGGGCTTCCCGCATTTCCTGCTAGCTTAGTCAGTAAAGAATCTGCCTGCAGTGCAGGAGAACGGAGTTCAATCCCTGGGTTGGAAAGACCCCTGGGAGAAGGAAATGGTAAACCACTCCAGTATCGCTGCCTGGAAAATCCCATGGATGGAGGAGTCTGGTGGGCTGGGTTGTAGAGTCAGTCACGACAGAGAAACTAACACTGAAGAAAGATGTCAGCATCAGAAGAAGCTGATCAGAGTGTAGGAGAATACTATGTACTGTCTTTCTATTCTTCTGTCCATCTAGCATTTCACAATAAAAAGTAAAATGTCAAGTTCTTACAGCAGCCCACAGGTACCTTAGCGACCAGTCTCCTTCATGTTTGCCTTCCCAGAGTGGGGCCCATCCTCCCTGGAACCTCGCAGTCATCTCCTCTGTGTCCCTGCTTGTGTCCTCTGACCATCTCAATTATAAGCATAGCTCTTTTCCATGTCCCTACCTTCTCTTTCCTCTTCGTTTTTTTTTTTAAACTGAGCAGTTTATAACATACCATGTTTTCACTCATTCCTTTAGAATACAATCTCCATGGGGACAAAGAATTCTGCCATTTTATTCACCACTATATAGCATGACCTACAACAGTGTTTAGTATTGATGAATAAATATTTCTTGAACGAATGAACTAATGAATTCTATAAATACTGCATTTCTGCTATGTTCCAGATTCTCTGAACAAAAAGGACATCGTCCCTATATTCGTGAAAAGTGATAGTGCAATGAGGAGATAAACACGGGAACAGCTATAAGTACAATAATTGCTATAACCAGGAAAACAGAAGGTGAAGGATAACTTTAAGCAGAACCCTAAGGTCAGTGTCACAAATGGTCAGGAAAGACCTCCTGCTATAAATGACTTTTAAGGCAGAACTCAAAGAGTAGGAGGATAACTAGATAAGGAGAGAGAAAGATAACACGTTTTCCAGGTAAAGTCAGTGGAAAAGAATCTCAAAAGGAAGGACCACTTCAGATGGTCCTTCCACCATGACTCTGAGAATAATTATGAGGAATACTCCTTGTGGTGCAGGCTCTAAGATTTGGGATCATTTTCAGATCAGGATCTACAAGTAATTCACTGATTTACACAGTCCTTCTGAGACTGTCAAGCAGATTACTTCCACCAGTACTGACCAGGAGTCCAGGTTGAAGTCACCACTGCAGATGCTTAAATCAGTCTATTTAACAAATTGACAGTCAGTTGTAAAAAACAAACAAACAAACAAACAAAAACACCCAAACCCTAAAGATCAAAAAAGAGCATAGAGTACAATCAGGAACTGAACAACAATTGGCCATGAGCTAGAGACGTTAGCAGATGCCGAGTCACAGAATCCCTTATCAACTATGTTACAGGTTTCTGACTTCAATCTAATGCACTTGAAGACATGGAAGAGTTTGAAGCAGAAAAGCGACTTGACATAAGATGTGAGTTTTACACCTGATTGCAATATAGAGCTGGGTTATGGATTATGACAGATAAGATAAGAATCAGAGATGCAGGAATTCAGGTAGTAAAGGGGACTGTCGTTCAGTCACTAAGCCATGTCTGACTCTTTGCAACCTCATGGATAGTAGCGCATCAGACTCATCTGTTCTCCACTGTCTCCCAGATTTTGCTCAAATTCATGTCCATTGAAACAGTGATGCTATCTAACCATCTCATCCTCTGTTGCCCTCTTCTCCTTTGGCCTTGAATCTTTCCCAGCATCAGGGTCTTTTCCAATGAGTCAGCTCTTTGCATCAGGTGGTCAGAGTATTGGAGCTTCAGCTTCAGCAACAGTCCTTCCAATGAATACTAAGGGTTGATTTCCTTTAGGGTTGACAGATTTGATCTCTTTGCTGTCCAATAGACTCTCAAGAATCTTCTCCATCATCACAATTTGAAAGAATCAATTCTTTGGCACTTAGCCTTCTTTATGGTCCAACTCTCGCATTTGTACATGACTACTGGAAAGACCATAGCTTTAACTACACAGACTTTTGTCAGCAAAGTGATGGTGATATCTCTGCTTTTTAATACACTGTCTAGTTGTCATAGTTTTCCTTGAAAGAAGCAAGTATCTTTTAATTTATACTGCAGTCACAGCGTGCAGTGACTCTGGAGCCCAGGAAAATAAAATCTGTCACTGCTTCTACTTTTTCCCCTTTAAAAAATATTTATTTATTATTTGTGATGTGGGTCTTCATTGGCACATGGAGTTTCTCTAGTGGTGATGAACCTGGGCTAGTCTCTAGCTGCAGTGTGCGGGCTCCTCATCCCAGTGGCTCCTTTTGTTGTGGACCACAGGTCAAGGGCATGCATGCTTCAGCAGGTGCGGCAGGTGGGCTCAGTGGAGCACAGGCTCAGTAGTCATGGTTCAAGGGCTCAGTTGCTCCGTGGCATGTGGGGTCTTCCCATATCAGGGATCGAACCCATGTCTCCTGCATTGGAAAGCAGATTCGTCACCACTGAGCCACCAGGGAAGCCAGGAAATAGGGTACTCGTTTGACTGAATTCTTCTCTAAGGTACTGGCATACTTAATAGTGAAACTTCAGTTTCTTAGGAGCTACATGAGTTTTTAAACAGCTAAAGTTATCTATCCCTGCCAATGGAAAGCCTAATATTAAAATACTTTTAAAGTGGGATTTTTTCTTTCATTCACTCACAGTCAATTTAATGGAACTGACATCACATAAGACTTTAAAAATGTTTATGATCATGGCTGAACTATAAACCCCAGAGGGCAAAATATATGTCTAAGGATGCATTCCTGTATTCTCCATGATACTTAACACATAGTATACATTCAAGTTTGACAAACAGCTGTATTGTCCATGTCTGACTCTAAATTAATTCACAAAATTTTATTGAGCACTTCCTATGTGCTATTCATGGTGTAATGTATTGCTGTCCATCAGTAAATCCTGT
>SJYC01082182.1:0-28945 GCA_006408675.1 Madoqua kirkii | reverse complement strand
CCTGTCATCTTACTTTTTTAAGATTTTATATATATTAAAAGAGGTGTTAAATAACATGAGAAAAAGATACATAACAATGCTAAGCAACAGAAAATAAAATATAAAATTATACTCTCAAATATAGGTATGCAATTATATTTATTATAAAGTAATTATTATTTCAAGCATGCATAAAAATGGACTCCAACTAAGGTAGTACTGTAAAATAGTTTGTGATAATAGATTTATGAAAACTTTTTCAATTCTTTATCTTTTTCTATACATGGAAATGTTTCTGTTCTGGTCAGGTATTACTATTATAATCAGATAAAACAATACTGAAGTTTTTTTTTAATTTGATATAAAATAGGAGGCAAAGACAACATATGATTTTACATCAATTTTTATTTTGTTATTGTTTAGTCACTAAGTCATACCTGATTCTTTTGTGGCCCCATGGACTATAGCCCACCAGGCTTCTCTGTCCATGGGATTTCCCAGGCAAGACTATTACCTTATTTAATTAACATGTTGTACTGATTATTTCCTTAGAAATACTTTGCACAGAAGGTGATTTTTGGTGGCAGCTCACACCGTTCATATCATAAATGAAAGATGTTGTTTTTATCCTTTCTTTTCTTTTCCTTTCTACACACCTACTTTCAAGAAGTTCTTCTCCAGGATCACCCTGGCCTCCAGGGCTCTCATGTCACTTGGCCTCCAAAGGTGTGTAATGAGGTGTCTGAGCCAGCGATAATCCCCAGAGGTTCTCAGTGTTCCAAAATTTCCTCTCTCCCTCCCCCCTCAACAATGAAAACTCGAGGCCAGTATTTTGGAAAAGCACTTCTGGAAGGCTGCCAGCCCCTGCCCTGGACATTAGTGAGGCTTGATTTTCATTCCATTCATGTGACCATACTTCTTAAAAAAAAACAAAACAAAAACCCAACGTGGTAGGTTTTTCAGAGGTGGGAACATTGATAGCAAAGATGGTAGAAGAAATTAAAGTTATTTTACAGACACCAAAGTGAGAGAATTCAGTTTGTTTAACACTATTCTGCTCTTCTGAGGGCTGTATTATATGCATGCTTATGATTAACTGCACATTTACACTTTTTGATGACTCCATAGTAAAGAGCTTTTGCCAAAAATGAACCCTCGATACTCTGCTTTTCTGTTTGCTGTGTCAGTCTGCTCCCAGATTAACTGTATATATATATCTCAAGGCTTTGAAAGAAGAAATGTCAGCACACAAAAGCTTGATTCAGTGATACAAGCTGGAAAATGCCCCAGAAACAAGTGGGACTTCCTGTGGCTGTGCCACAAACGGGAATTCAGGATGTCCACTAGATTCCAGGATTCAATCACCACTTTCACCACTATATCCACAGTGAGCTTACCCTGCTCATTTTGCATCCTGGATAATAAGACTTCACAGTTAGGAGTCTGAATGAGGGGCTCTGTAACACAACTTGTGGAGGGGTGTGTTGTGAAGTCAGTACTAGTCAGCCAGTCTCCTATGGGACCTAAAAGCATCTTAAAGGCTTATATTCAAAGTTCAGAAAGTGATTAAAGACTTGGGGGCTGTAGGTTTCTCTGAAACTTGTACCCAAACAGCCATGGAAATCAACATGGCTGGCACTTCAAAACATATGTTAAAAGTGAAAGGTTAGTGGAAGGTCAAGAGGGGGTGACAGGTCACCTTATGTCCTTTTAAAGTGTCTCACAGTCAAAAGTACCTTGTTTGCCAGGTTACCTAATTTTCTCCCTCTATCAATGGAATCAAAATTAATAATCCAGAGATCTCTTCCTCCTCAAGGCAGGAAGCTTCCACACTATGCCACTCATATATTCCTTGCAACTGATTAAGATCGCCTTAGATGTGGGAAAGCTGTTTCTGATCCCCTTATCACAGTGTAAAGTAAAACATGCTTGACTGGTTAATAAAAATGGAAGATGGAGTTACAAAGAGGAAAAGTTCACTTGAAAATCCAAACAAAGACAAAAGTCCTTTGGTCACACCCAAGAAAGTCAGACAAGCATATTTTGGAAATAGAGGGTTAAAGGGTCCGAGGCAAAATTTTTCTAATTTACTATTAATTATGAATTTATCTAAGAAAAAGGGTACTCTGTATTAGCTGTATGAATTCAAATACGCAAGACAAAATCCTCCAGAATGAATGTTTTCCAGGTTTTAGTTAGGTATGTATTTGCCAAAGGCATCTGTAAAAGTAATTTTTTCATATGTACAGGGAACACTAAATGAGTCCACTGTACTTCATAAGTTATTAATATGTATGATTTTAACTTCTTCTTTCATAAATCACTATTCATTCTCTCTAGGTTTTTCATGTATAATAGAATCCATTTCAGACACTGCACAAGTAGTCACTTTCTAAAGTTTTTCTACGACAATTAGAATCACAGGGCGTTAGATCTTCAGTGAATCTTAAGACTCAACTAGATTTGGCCTTATTTTACAGATGAGGTGTCCAAGACACAGAAATTAAAAACAGAGCTGTGTCAGAACTGGTCCCCTAACAATGCCCTTTCCATGAAAGACCACATATACCATGATGGTTACAAGTGTTGGCTGTGCGGTCTGGTTGCCAGAGTTTGAATCTTTGGATAAATTACTCTCTAAACCTCAGTCTCTTCATCTATAAAATGGGGAGAATAGCCTCCCAGAGTGATTTTGAAGATTGTTGATGAAGTGCTTAGCAGGATACTAGTTAGCTCTACTAACCTTTGTAATACATCAACCATTTTTAATAATCTCACCCTCATTTGGGCTGTAAGAGCTAAAACCAACATTTTTCTCCAAGAGAAGTTTTCTTGAAAGAAGATGTTATTTGAAATCAAACAATCACCATGACAAATCATTTGTTTCTATATTCCAAAGCCTTTTAGCAGAGTATCTGATACCACTAAATGTCCATTTTTTTAGTAACATCAATATCTGTTACGCAGTCATTCAATAAAGATGCAAGAATTATGAGATCTCTACAATGTGGTAGATCTGGGCTTGATTACTGGTTTGGGAAGATCTCCTGGAGAAGGGAATGGCTACCCTCTCCAGTACTCTGACGTGGAGAATTTAATGGACCGTACAGTCCACGGGGTTGCAAAGAGTTTGACATGACTGAGTGACTTTCACTTTCACTTCAATGGGCTACTACATACATAAAAAATATATATAAAAAATAATTAAAAACCAATTATGGAATATAAAGAATACTAAACATATACTATTTAACTTCAGAAACAAGTTTTCAAGATTGAATTCTTTTGATTTTCAACAGGAAGAATATATTTTACACACACTTGTTTTTAAGCAAGGAGACCCACCAACTTATATCTACTGCTGCTGCTGCTGCTAAGTTGCTTCAGTCGTGTCCGACTCTGTGCGACCCCATAGATGGTGAGTATCTGATACCACTAAATGTCCATTTTTTTAGTAACATCAATATCTGTTACACAGTCATTCAATAAAGATGCAAGAATTATGAGATCTCTACAATGTGGTAGATCTGGGCTTGATTACTGGTTTGGGAAGATCTCCTGGAGAAGGGAATGGCTACCCTCTCCAGTACTCTGACGTGGAGAATTTAATGGACCGTACAGTCCACGGGGTTGCAAAGAGTTTGACATGACTGAGTGACTTTCACTTTCACTTCAATGGGCTACTACATACATAAAAAATATATATAAAAAATAATTAAAAACCAATTATGGAATATAAAGAATACTAAACATATACTATTTAACTTCAGAAACAAGTTTTCAGGATTGAATTCTTTTGATTTTCAACAGGAAGAATATATTTTACACACACTTGTTTTTAAGCAAGGAGACCCACCAACTTATATCTACTGCTGCTGCTGCTGCTAAGTTGCTTCAGTCGTGTCCGACTCTGTGCGACCCCATAGATGGCAGCCCACCAGGCTCCCTCGTCCCTGGGATTCTCCAGGCAAGAACACTGGAGTGGGTTGCCATTTCCTTCTCCACAACTTATATCTAGCTCTTGTTATATCACTTTGAGTGTATTTTCTTAAAGCATACCCTTTTCTGTGGTTGCAAAGTTCACAAGAGGCCCCTTTCGTTTCTCAAGCTTCACATAAATGAAGCCGTTTCAGGACATTGCTAAGCACTTAGAAGAGTTTGCAATGTGGTTCATTTTAGTGCTGGGAAATCCTTCTTGGTGTTACCCTGACCTCAAGTGGTCTATTTCCTAATGCTTTTAGCAGCGAAAAAAAATCATATTACATTCAAACCTATTTTATTACTTATACAGTTTATAAATTAGATAGGAAACACCAATCAACTTTAAACAGCCAGAGTTTTCCTTAAAGTATAAAACAGAATTATTCAGAGGGCCAACCTGCTCTTTGCAGTTCATCCTACTTCATTTTTGGTCCTCCATTTCTTTACCTTCTCTCCAAGAAGTATGCATCTTTTTATTGTCCAGGACCTCACATTTGATGCTTCTACTTGGTTCAGGTCAGTTCAGTCGCTCAGTCTTGTCCGACTCTTTGTGACTCCACGAACTGCAGCACGCCAGGCCTCCCTGTCCATCACCAACTCCCGGAGCTCACTCAGACTCACATCTATTGAGTCGGTGAGGCCATCCAGCCTTCTCATCCTTGGTCGTCCCCTTCTCCTCCTGCCCCCAATCCCTCCCAACATCAGAGTCTTTCCCAATGAGTCAACTCTTCACATGAGGGGGCCAAAGTACTGGAGTTTCAGCTTTAGCATCATTCCTTCCAAACAAATCCCAGGGCTCATCTCCTTCAGAATGCACTGGTTGGATCTCCTTGCAGTCCAAGGGACTCTCGAGAGTCTTCTCCAACAACACAGTTCAAAAGCACAGTTCAATTCTTCAGCGCTCAGCCTTCTTCACAGTCCAACTCTCACATCCATACATGACCACAAGAAAAACCATAGCCTTGACTAGATGGACCTTAGTCAGCAAAGTAATGCCTCTGCTTTTGAATATACTATCTAGGTTGGTCATAGCTTTTCTTCCAAGGAGTAAGCGTCTTTTAATTTCATGACGGCAGTCACCATCTGCAGTAATGGGTTTCACACAAATCATACCTTTATTTTCCCACAGTGAAACCTATGTACCTATTCTTTCAAGACCCTGGGCAAAGCAGATCTATTTCCTCAGCCTTGGTTTCTCCCATGGTGAGAAGTTATAAGGATACCTACATATCAAGTGTTCTGAGATCTACCAAACTGTGGCATTATCATAGCAGAGCGAGTAAGACTCCAGGCTCACAGGTCAGACAGAGATCATGTCAAAGCACTTCTCAGCTTCATACGATGCCTCTTGAGTAAGTCACTTAAGTTGTCATCATCTGTGAAGTGGCTATAAATGGTGAGGCTGACTTCAAGGGGCTGTTGAGATAACTAAAGAAACAAAGCAAGTTGAAAACTTCACACTGTAAGGAGCACACAAAGCACTCACAAAGACAAGCTACTGTCACCATCAACAGGGGAAGCAACTGGCACAGAACTTAACAAGTGTGGATAAATGAAATCATTAAAAAATTAGTGCTAAGGCATCTGACAGTAATAGGAACACACGAAGCCTCACCTCTAGGTTAATAGGAAATGTGTCATTTCAGATGCAACACTTTGTATATTAACTCTTGGGTGACACTCAGCCTCATTCTGATGATGGAGAGAAGTACGATTTGGAAGTCAAATCTGTGGTTCAGGACTCTCAAAACTCAGAGGGGCCCCGTCTTGTACTCTGATCACAAAGCAGGTCTGCCCTGACTGACTGCTGCCTTTGGGGCTTCAGCCATATCACATGTGCTTTTCATTAGTGAGAACTGTATTTTACCTTTGAAGTTCTTGTTTTTAAATCCAATAATACTAAATATTCAGCCATCCAAATTATATATAACTGCTTTAGGATTTTACATACCTCCTTATGGGCTTACGAATTTCTGTGTCAAATACAAACTTTATTTTATATACACTAAATCCCAAAGACATTTATTTTGGAAACTCTTTGGCACTCTATTTCAAAACAGATGAATGTGACCCAATGAAGCTGCATTTATTCGATAAATTATGTGATCACATCTCTGAGTAAGGCATTCCAAAAACCTGTTTTTAACAATAAAACGTCCGGTCAATATACTCCCTCACCCTAAGGAGAGCATCAAAATCTATATTCCTATTTCCTAAATTAGGTGTTAGCTAACAAAAGAAATTCTGTGATTAATTAGACTAGAACAATTCCATGCAATATACATCACTTCCTAGAGATTCACATTAACATGTTAAAGTTCTAAAAATTCCTACAGGGCAGAAATCTGTTTAAACTAGTGTTGCCTAGCTGATAAACTTTTGTGTTTTCATTTGAGTAACACCTATTATCAATCTGAGGAACTAGTGTTCCTTGAGACATATTATGGAGAAAAAAACATTATTTCAGATGACTAATATAAATTGTTTTTCTCTTAGATTGAGTAAATGAACAATATTTAGCATCTGACCTGTCATATCCAGCCTCTGGAAAGGAAAGAAATTCCAATCTCTTGCTACAATCTAGGTCAGTTACATACTTAACAGCCTACCGTTGAACTTTGCATACCTCTGTCTTTGCAGTTAGAGGAGCTGAGGCTGGCCAGCAATTAGCTGAAAATAATTTATCTAGTTTCACAAAATTCTAAGCCAAGAGCTTTAGAGTTAAATACAAAAAGGAATTTCTATAAACACATCAAAATAGGTGCAAAATATATCTTAATAGTTCATCTAATAGCAACCTACAACAGCAAAGTGTTAGAATTAAAGGTGTCGTATTCATTCATTTAAAAACACTTAAGAAATCTTTGTTAAGCACAAAATATTGGATATCTAGATGCTGGAGACACGCTGTTGGAAAAGATACAATCTCTGTTCCTAAGGAATGCAGGAGAGATGGATGTATTACAGGAATAACAGAAGTAAAGACTGTGATGTGATGGGCACAGGAGGCCATGGGAGCACATCAGGGGGCACTTGGCCAATCCTAGGGATGCAGTTTCAGAGAAGGTTTCCCTAGGACACAGGGTTGCCAGAAATAAAAAAATAGAGAATGCCCAGTAACATTTGGATTTCTGATAAACAATAAATAATTCCTTAAAATATGTTCCATGCAATATTTGTAACTTGGCACACTGTGGTTTTATTTGCTAAATTTGACAGCTCCAACGAGGACATGATGTTGAAGGTGCAAACTGAAGGAAGAGTCAAATGGAGAAAGAAAAAAAAAGCAACAGAGGCAAATGGACCCATATGTACAAAGACGCAGATTTAAGTATGAGCACACTGCCTGCAGAGAAGTTCAGGTCCGGATGGTAGACTTAGAGATTTGAAGGGAACAGGGAAGTTGTAAACATATTTTGGAGTGTCTGTTTTCTTTATAGGTGATGGGGGGCCATGAGATGGCTGTATGTTTGTGTTAACGGATTTGTGCTTTAGATACAGCAGTCTGGAATAGGGCCGTGCTGGATGCACAAAAGCCATGAAGAGTGCTGTTCGTAAACTTACTGAAAGACGACAGTGCCTGAATTAACATGTGATAACGAGGATGAAGAGATATGAATGACGTCAAGATATATTTAGAAATTTGTGTCTTGGTCAGGGCTTTATATCCTGAAGTTAAACTGCCTTGCTGCTTGTGATCTGCGTCTGGTAATATACCACAGGGGTAAAGAATAAAAAACGTTTCAGTCTATTTAGAGAGTCCCCTCTGAGCTCAGGTTTTTACTACTAACACAAGCCTAAATAATAATGTAGGATTATTGTAGTATTACATTAAATAACACATGTGAAGTGCTGAGCACAGGACTTGGTGGCTAATCAGCCATGACTGGCTATGAGAGAAAAGAGAGGGGAATCAAGAATGCCATTCAGAGTTCTCTTTGGGAAGTTAGAATAAGAGAGGAATAAAATTCACAGTAGCCCAGAGATAGACCCACACAAATATATTCAATTGATCTTTGACAACAGAGCAATGGTGTTGAAGACAGAAAGGACAGGGACTTCCCTAGGAGTCCAGCGGCTGACTCCACATTCCCAATGCAGGGGGCCTGAGATCCCTGGTCAGGGAACTAGGTTTCACATTCTGCAACCAAGAGTTCACATGCTGAAACTAAAGAACCCACATGCAATGGAGATCGAAGATCCTGGATGCGACAAATAAGGCCCGGAGCAAGTTTAAGCTAACTTGAAAAAAGAGAGAGAGAGAATGATCTTTAAACAAATGGTGCTGGAACAGGTGGGCAGCAACATGCAAAAAAAGCAAATCTACACACAGACCATACACTTTTTATGAAAATTAATGGAAAATGGACCAAAGACCTAAAGGTGAAAGCCAAAACTGTGAAACTCCTAGGAGACAATAGAAAAGAAAATCTAGGTGGCCTTCGGTTTGGTATATTTTAGATACAACTCCAAAAGCAAGGTTTATGAGAGCAAAATGGATAAATTGGACTTCCATAAAATTAAAATATTCTTCTCTATGAAACACTCCATCAAGAGAATGAAAAGACGACATAGAATGGAGGGGGAAGAATCATCACAAAACATATATCTGATCTTGCATCTGACAAACACAAATACTCTTAAAAGTGAATTAAAGAAATCTGATTTTTGAAATGTACAAAAGCTCTGTATAGACATTTCACCAAAGAAGCTATACAGATGGCAAATAAATACATGAAAAGATTCTCAACATCATGTGTCATCAATGAATCGCAAATTAAAACAACAGTGAGACTCCATTGGATACCTATTAGGAAGGGGACATGGCAATCCACTCCATTATTCTTGCCTGGAGAATCCCAGGGACAGAGGAGCCTGGTGGGCTACCATCCATAGCGTCCCACAGAGTCGGACACGACTGAAGCAGCTTAGCAGCAGTAGCATATACCTATTAGAATGTCCCAAATCCAGAATTCTGACAATGCCAAATACTGTGAAAATTTGGAACATTCATTCATTGCTAGTAGGAATGCAGGTAATACAGTCATTTTGGAAGATAGTTGGCAGTTTCTTACAAAACTAAACATACTCTTGCTATACAATCCAGCAATTATGCTCCTTGACATTTCCCCAAAGTGAATACTTACGACCACAGAGAAATCTCCACATATGACGCTTAAAACAATTTTATTCATAATTGCCAAAACTTAGAAGTAATCAAGATACACTCTAATAGGTTAACGGATAAACAAACTGTGGTACATTTATCCATACAATGGGATATTATTCAGTGACAAAAAAAATGAGCTGTCAAACCACTAAAAGACATGAGGAAATTCAGATGCACTTTGCTAAGTGATAGAAACCAATATGCAAAGGTTCCATGGTTTCCTACACAATATTCTGGAAAGGCCAGACTATGGAAAAGTAATAAGGCAAGACTCTGGAAAAAGTAACAAGATCAGTGATTGCCAGGGGTTAAGGTGGAGGGAGGCACAAAGAGGCAGAAGATAAATAATTTTTAGGGCATCAAAACTATTCTATATACTACTATAATGATGGATACATTTCTCAAAACTCATAGAATGTACAACACAAAGAGTGAAGTCCATGTAAACTACGAACTTTAGTTAATAATAGTATGTCCAAATGGGCTCATCAGTTATAACACATGTACCACACTAATGCAAGATGCTAATACTTGCAAGATGCTAATAATAGACGACGGTTATACAGGAACTCTCCGTACTTTCAATTTTTCTGTGAACCTAACACTTCTCTCAAAAAATAAACTCATATCTATGAGTGTATACGTATATATTAAGATACACACATAGACACATACCTCTCCTCAGAAAAGAGATCTGGTGTTTGGCCAAGGATATAGTTATTGCAGAAGAAACACCTGCAAAAAAATATTGAGAAGTAAGAAAAGAAGAGGACAAAGTTGAGCACCCAGAATCATCACCGTTTAGACACAGAGGAAGCATTGCCTGGGGAGAATAGGGAGAGGAAGAGGATGACTAGGTGGCTGGCGGGCCGTGGAAACCAACACGGAAGAGTGCCTTTGAGGTGGAAGGGACGTCAGCACTAGGTATGCCAAATGGCTCTGAGAATTCGTATGAGGTTTTGCAGGCTGCTGTAACAAAGTGCCACAAAATGGGCCTCTTAAAACCACTGGGATTGATTGACCTGAAATAAAGTATTAGGCCCTGCAGTTCTAGAGGCCCTGAGGGAGAGCCTGCTCGCCGTCTCCCAGCATTTGCTCATGGTCAGCAATCCTTAGTGTTCCGTGGCTCGTAGACACGGCCCTCCAGTCTCTGCCTTCATCATCACATGATATTATCTCCCCGTCCGTAAGACAGGGAGGGGATATTATTTCTCTCTTCTTATGAGCTCAGCAGTCATTGGATTAGGATCCATCCTCAACCAGTATGACCTTATCTTAACTGGATCACAGCTATAAAGACCTCATTTCTAAATAAGGTCACGTTCACAGGCACTGAAGGTTAGGACTTTTGGGGGACACAGTTCAGCCCAGTACAGAATTGATCAACAAAGTGACCACTGGATTTAGGTTGGTGATCTGAAAATGTACTTTCCACACTATTCCCTACATCTGAAATGAACACAGTACTGTAAAACAACTGTACTTCAATTAAGAAGGAATTAAGGTTGTCCAAAAACATTTAGCTAAAAAGATGACATTATAAAAAAAAATTAACAAATTAAAGGTCACTAAAGTGTATCAATACAGTAGAATACTTAGCAGCACTTAAGATCCTGTTGTCAAAAACACATACGTGCTAAGTGAAGAAAGAAAGTTACAAGAAATTAAATAGGGTATAAACCTATTTTTAAAAGTATGTGTACAGAATGTGAAAGTAGTAAAAAAGAACTGGAAGATGGGGGGAAATCCCACAGTATTTTCCAAGGATTGGTAGAAATCAAAACCTAGTATGGAGATTTGAATAGTAAATGCTAAGTGAAAAAGATATTGAGGGCAGATGTACCTTCACAGGAAGTTTTGGGGCAAATCTTCACTATAGGAAGTAATGAAGGGGCATGAAGATTTTTTTCCCCTGATTATTATTACTTATTAGTTTTTTTTAACCAATGAAATTAGGTGAATGGCAGAAAGGAGAAGTTTAAACAGACAGGACATACTATAAAAACTCTGACAAGATGGAAAGGGATGCAATACAGAACAAGGATTAGAATTAGAAACAGAGTATCTCTTTCTCTAAAATAAACCAGGAGAAAAATCCTTATGGATTTAGGTATGTTTGTAGATGCAGCGACAGGAAATTGACCAAGTTCCCAGGGGATTTTTCTTTTTCGTCTGGTGAAGAAGATGCAGTGAGGTGGAGGAGCATTCAGGTAAAGGATGTGAAGAGTGGACAAGCTTGGAAAGGTTTATGTTTGAAGATGGGAAGAAGGAGTGACTGGCTCAGGCATACGGAGGGTCCCTTTGCGACCAAAGGCCTTCATTTTTAGTGGAATTAATGTACATTCTTTTAGTGGAGATAATCTGCTTATATTTCTGATTTTCTTTTAAAGTGATCAGCCCAGGTAGACGCAGGTGTGATAAAAGAAAAACAGCAGGCATTTGAAGGGATTGGCCAAAGAGTAGTGAAAGAATGGACTGTGATATGTAAGCTGGAGAGGAAAAATATAGATATGGAAGGGAGCGTCAGAGAAAACATACCAAGCCTAGGGACGGGAGGATTTGATGGGGTCAGATGACAGGCACATTGAAGAAAGCTAAAATTTGTGAATGGCGTAGGGTCCTGCCCAAGAATGGGAAGGTGAAATCTCAGATTTCCAAGAATGGCACAATTTTGGGTAATCTGAAGCTCTGAGCTGTCATGAGGAACAGAGATGCCTAAAGGAAAGGGGAGGCAATAATTATTGGAGTTGATGTTGCAACACACTGAACAAGCTGTAATCTGCTTGCTAAAGTTTTTGAAAGTATTTTCTACATCAGCCAGAATGTAAAATATATTTGAACAATATTAAAAATATATTTACCTTAAAAATTTATGCAACATCCTGTCTCTAAACAAAGTTGCAAATTGGTGAATTTTATGCATTAGCATTCTTTTCTCTTTCTTGGTGCTTCTTATTATGTCCCTTTGCCCTATTTCCCCCCATAACAGACCTACACATTCTCTCCCCTTTGAGGACCTCTTTGCTTTCTCCAGCATTACCTCTGTGCTCCTAAAACTTCTCTGGTTCTCTAACTGGAATCTGTCCGTTTTAATACCTTAGATTTTCAAGTCAGCTCTTTAAAGCTGTTGATTAGATAAATGAGTGATTCGTGTCGGTGGATTGAAAGGGAGGAAAGCAGAGAGGACATACACTAGAGCAAATGCCTGGGCCAATTCCTAGTCCCCCCACTTAAGTAGCTGTGTGACATTAAAACAACTTAACCTCTCTGAGCTTCAGTTTCTTATCAAAAAGAGGAAACTGAAGGACTTGCTCATCTGTCATATAATAAGCACTAAGTGTTTGTAAAATAAAATGAGTGTTAATGAATTTATGCTCTTCTCTCACATAAACTTGTTGGGATTCCCGGATGTAATACTTTAACACTGAGACAGAATTCCAGTGGTAGGCCTTTCACACCAGCCGTTCAGTTGATGAGTCTTTCTTGTAGACCTCTCTTACACCTGTGTAGTGCCATCTACTGGTAAAAAATAATAATAGGTGGATTTACTATTTTCCTCGATAAATTTTTTCAAGTGTCTGAACTTTTAAAAATACAGAGATCTCTGATCTTTTGCTGACTGCATATCATTCCCCTAAATGGCTTTTATTGTTTTTCAAAAGGTAGAGCTTGCCCAATAAAACATAAGATAAATACAACAAATGCAGAAAAGTTTTAGAAGGAATGGCTCTCTTCAAATATTCTGAAATAAAAGAAAGTGAAAGTTGCTCAGTTGTGTCCGACTCTCTGCAACCCCATGGACTGGTCCATGGACTTCTTCAGGCCAGAATAATGGAGTGGGTAGCCTTTCTCTTGAATAATGGAGTGGGTAGCCTTTCTCTCCTCCAGGGGATCTTCCCCACCCAGGGATCGAACTCAGGTCTCCCGCATTGCAGGAAGATTCTTTACCAGCTGAGTCACAAGGGAAGCCCAAGAATACTAGAGTGGGTAGCCTATCCCTTCTCCAGGGGATCTTCCCAGCACAGGAATCAAACCTGGGTTTCCTGCACTGCAGGCAGATTCTTTACCAACTGAGCTATCAGGGAAGCCCACAAATGTCCTAAACTGATTATATTACTTGTGAGATAAAACAATAACTTATTTGTAACTAAGTGCCTAACTGCTGAAAGGCTAACACTGATTCAGGAAGACAAGTGAAGAGCTAGAGCGAAGCGCTACAGGTCCATGGTAGGTGTGCAGCTTCCATGTGGTTTATTATGTCATCCACCTTAATAGCACCAGCCAAATATGCACTTTAGGCAAAGAAAGTTCTTTCTCACAGTTGCTGTGTTGTCCCAGGGACTGGGAACTGCTCTTTCCTCAAATGTCACCTCAGGCATCAGACTTGAAGAATGGGTTTTGGCTAGGTATGGGCTCCAGGAAAAAAGAGAATAGATAAAAGAAGAGGGGATAGATAAGGAGTCCGGGAAAGAAACTGTAGAAGAAAGAACACAAATTAAGAGATAAGTAGATTAAACAAGCTCATACAGTGAGCTGGAGAGAGAGAGAGAGTGCAATCAATCAATCAAATTGAGATCATCACCATTTTTATAATTGACTTTAAATGCTGAACTCTACAGTTTTGTTGTACATGCTGCCATCAAACTGGTTTCGTGGATTTCTTTAATGATTTCTGATCGATAATTGTGATTGACTTATGATAGCCAAGGATAACCCATATGATTTTTTTTTATGTGTCCAGGAAATTCTCTCTGCATGGGAAGGCTGAAATGAGCGGTGATTTCTTGTCCTATGTTTTAGATTCTTTTCAGGTGATCAGATTCAGCAGTCTCCACAGCAAAGCTAAGAGCACATCCAAAAAGGAAAAAAAAAAAAAAAGCTTCTGTTTGTGGACCAAGATAAAGGCAATCTTCCCCAAAGGGGTTTGTTTGTAAATTGCTTTAGTCCACTTTACAAGGTCAAATCCATTCTCCTAATGATGAATCTCATCTGTTCTGGCAGAGAAAGAAATGTTTTCTTTCACTTCTATGTGTGGCAAGAGCTCATTCATCTCAGTAAGTTCTGAAGAGAAATCTAACTACATCAGAGAGAGGAGTATTCAAAGGGCAACGGATGGCCAGAAAGATATATGGAATTCACTTTCCTGAGACAGACATTCAAATGGTAACAAGTGATAGAAAACAGCTCTATATTTCAGCATGATGTGTGTTCGCTCCCGATGATTAAACCCCCTGTGAGCCATCTGTGTTTAATGGGTTAGAACTACTTTGTAGCTGCAGTTTTTTCCTCCCAGCGCTCTCTTATTTATTTGAGAGGAGACCGAACTCCACTCTTTAAAAATTAAGCATGTAAGAAACTCTGCCAAGAGAATCAGAAAGAAAAGGCAAATTTATAGCCTAGTGTTGTTTTAAGCATTTAGTAGTATAAATAAGAAGTGTAGATAAATGTGTACAAGTAGACGCATAAGTGACCCTCTGTTTATCTCAGTTACATTATTTGCCTAAATTCCAGAGCAGAATTAACCCAATTAGTTTATATAATGGCTAATGCTGGGCCTCAGCTGAGCTATTAGGGACATGTATAATGAACGCTAGACCAGGGATGGTGTTATTTTACTTCTAAGTCAATCTTTGAGGACTATGGTTTGTATCCAGTGACTCGTGCAGATAAAAATCAGAATCCAGTGTGGAAATTATTGTCGCTCACAGCAAGGTATACTATCGGTGTTACTGATACAATCAAATCGAACTTCTGGTTTAAAATGCCAATGATGATAATGACTTTCCATATGCAACCTGGTCTTGCCTGAGACATGTCACATTTTACTAACATCTCATTATTTTTCTCTGACTTAGGAAAGTCAGCAACAATAAGCACTCAATAAATATTTGTTGAGTTGAACTGAACTCAGAACTGAAAGGTGAGGTGGCAGTGACCATCAGTGACACATCTGGGATCAGCATCTTGACTCTGTTCTGCCAAATAGTTAGTGATTCCAGCTAACGCCAATGGGAGTATTGCATGAAGAAGTTTAGGAAAATGTTCACACAGCTACAAACGTTCATGTGAGTCATACAGCTATATGAGCCTAGGAAGCTCTCTCTTGCCATGTATTTTCACTCTTAATACATTGACTAATTTCAGAGTTTTTCCTCTTCATAACCTCTAGCTATACAACTCTCTTCCTAGGTCATTATTTTTTTTTCCTAAGATATTTCCCTGAATAATTTCTCCTGCCTTTTCTCCCCCCTTTCCTTTGAACCAGAAAACATATCTACAAGGGGGAGGTTTTTTAGGGCTTTAAAACCATCAATCAGTTTCACAGCTGAGAATGGAGGATCTAGATGAGAGAGAGCAATTCTTCCATTAAACCTCTGTTTATAAAATTTAGGCAAGAATTTTGAATAAAATGAGACAAGCTTTGACCGTGTTGAGGCAGTAAGAGTTAAATTAAAGACACAAAAGCAAGACCCAGCTGCACTTCTTCTTCTTTTCCTTCTCATGGAGTAGGGAGTATTTTTCCTGTAATGACCTCAGAATCTTCTCTCTTTTTCTTGGTCAGAGATCAAGAGGTACAAACGGGGTGAAACTTTCTTATCAAATTTTTCTATCAACTTTCTGAGTGTGTATTTTGAAGTTGCACTTACAAATTTTCCTTTTATTCTGTTATACATTTATATAAAATCTTACTGAAATAAGTTTGCTGTATTTTCATGTTAGGTAAGTTACAGTAAATGTCATCTATCCAACTAAACAGACTATTCTTGGAAGACAAAAGTCATGATTGCATTTATTCAAAACCTCCATGGCTAGCAGAGCACACTGTAATATTATGAGCTCAGCATATATTCACTAAATTATTTGAGAGTAAAAAACTTGAAAAATATTATTGAATAAAACAATCTCTCTGCTGAACTTGAGAACGTCAATCTAGTTAATAAAATAATAAGGAAAAGAAACATCTAAAATTAGAGAAAAGTTGTGGTATGATGCACAGTAGAAGAAGTTTGGAAATACTTTAGTATGGACATGGCTGTCCAAGACACATTTGGATTTTCTTTCAGAGAAATAGATAAAATGCTGTATTCCTCTAAGTTTCTATTCATCCTTCAATGTCTGGCTCAAATGCCTTCTTCTCTACAGCTTTCTATGACTATCGAGGTTGAATTAGTTGCTGTGTTACATGTTTTTCAATGGTATTTTGCTTGCGCGTCTTCCAAGCCATATTTTAATTATTTATTGTACTCTTTCATCTCCACAACAAGCAAGTAGTTTCTATAAGGTCTTGGCACAAAGGGAGTTCTCAATAAATGATAAATTTTGCTTGAGTAAAAGCGAATTTAAATATTAAAAATAAATCAGAAAAAAATTAACATTGACAATAGGAGGAAACATTAGTTTGTGAAAAACCATATTTCAGTTACATATTTCACAGACTATGACAAAAGTGTTTTCAAATGCGTATTTGAATTATTTTTCTTCATAGCTTTAGGGAAAGCATGCAGAATACGAAGACAGGAGAGTTGTTGGACTTAGAAGCTCCTTATACTGAGCATAAATTTAGGTGATAATACCCACTGTCACAAAATGATGAAAGTTGGGGAAAATAAATATGAAACTGTGTTGTTAATTCAAAGTTTTATATAACTCTTTCAATCACCAGGAGAAAACTAAGGCTCAGAGGAACTGAATAACATTCAAGACTTTAAAGCTAAAATGTGGAGGAACCAGGATCCGTAAGGCCAAATTCCTTCCACTGTGCCGCCCAAACCATTTGCCTCTTCCCAAATGCCCAGCAAATGCCTAGAGAAGGAAACAGCAATCTACTCCAGCATTCTTGCCTGGGAAATCCCACGGAGAGAAGAGCCTGGCGGTCTACACCCCATGGGGTCGCAAAAGAGTCAGACACATCTAAGCTACTAAACAATGAACAGCACATGCCTAGTACCCATCTACTGTGTCCCAGTTCCTTGGTGACCCTCACTAGAGTGCCTCATTCATTCATTCAGCTGCGACTGCCTGCTTGAAAAAAGTCCTGTTCTCTTTCAACCCTCCATTCAGATAATCTGATTAGGTTTTTATGCAGCCTTTTATACTCTTTCCGTAACATAGGACCAGCTTCTAGGGTAAAAATTATTTAATCTGGAGAAATGTCCCTGGTTCATCAAAAGGGTATTTTGAGGGTAGCTTTTGTGCTATGAACTCCCTCTGGTAATTTAGTGATCTTGTAAACTCCTTTGCAGATATTTTAAATAAATAAAATGCATAGGCTTAAGAGGGAAATCAATTGTATCGAAATACAGGTGTCTAAATAGATCATGCAGAGAAGGCGATGGCACCCCACTCCAGTGTTCTTGCCTGGAGAATCCCAGGGACGAGGGAGCCTGTTGGGCTGCCATCTATGGGGTCGCACAGAGTTGGATACGACTGAAGCAACTTAGCAGCAGCAAAAAGATCATGGCATCTAGTCCCATCACTTCATGGGAAA
Organism: Madoqua kirkii; assembly: GCA_006408675.1. Lineage (NCBI taxonomy): Eukaryota > Metazoa > Chordata > Mammalia > Artiodactyla > Bovidae > Madoqua > Madoqua kirkii. Next base: position 11,327 of record SJYC01082182.1, on the reverse strand, counting down.
TAGACGGGGAAACAGTGGAAACAGTGTCAGACTTTATTTTGGGGGGCTCCAAAATCACTGCAGATGGTGATTTCAGCCATGAGATTAAAAAATGGTTACTCCTTGGAAGAAAAGTTATGACCAACCTAGATGGCATATTCAAAAGCAGAGACATTATTTTGCCAACAAAGGTTCATCTAGTCAAGGCTATGGTTTTTCCAGTAGTCATGTATGGATGTGAAAGTTGGACTGTGAAGAAAGCTGAGCGCCGAAGAATTGATGCTTTTGAACTGTGGTGTTGGAGAAGACTCTTGAGAGTCCCTTGGACTGCAGAGATCCAACCAGTCCATTCTAAAGGAGATCAGTCTTGGGTGTTCTTTGGAAGGAATGATGCTATTCTAAAGGAGATCAGTCCTGGGTGTTCTTTGGAAGGAATGATGCTAAAGCTGAAACTCTAGAACTTTGGCCACCCCATGTGAAGAATTGACTCATTGGGAAAAACTCTGATGCTGGGAGGAATTGGGGGCAGAAGGAGATGACAGAGGATGAGATGGCTGGATGGCATCACTGACTTGACAGACATGAGTTTGAGTGAACTCTGGGAGTTGGTGATTGACAGGGAGGCCTGGTGTGCTGCAGTTCATGGGGTCGCAAAGAGTTGGACACAACTGAGCGACTGAACTCAACTGAACTGAAATACTTACAAAACTAATTTTAGGATGTAGTAATATTTGTACATCTTTATTGATATATAACAAGATTTAGCAAAAGAGATAAAAATTACTCTAATTTTGAAATAGTTTGAAAACTGTTTTAATCATATGATAATCTTCATCAACCATTATTTCAGGATACCATTAATACTCTATGCAAATATCTGTGCTATTGGCGACAAAGCGCAGGTACTGCTAAAGCTACTCAGATTTGTTGTCCATATTTATAAATAAAATGCTACATTTCATTCTAGGTGTTATTTGAAACAAAGACCTATTATTTTTCTATCACAGTTTATGTATCCTCTGAGTTCTATACAGAGATACATCCTCTTTAATCCACTCTCCCTACATTATGAATTCTGCTGTAGCGGTATGGAGACTTTGAGCATTTGAATCTTTTCATATTCTCGAACTGGACTATATAAGTAACCTGTGAAAGTGAAAGTCACTGTTATGTCTGACTGTTTTGTGACCCCATGAACTATACAGTCCACAGAATTCTCCAGGCCAGAATACTTCAGTGTGTAGCTTTTCCTTCTCCAGGTTATCTTCCCAACCCAGGGATCAAACCCAGGTCTCCCACAGTGTAGGCAGATTCTTTACCAGCTGAGCCACAAGGGAACTGTTTTTATACGTAACCTATAAAGGGCTCCTTTTGCTTTCCACCAAAAACTTATGTTTTGACAATGCTGGTAATTGTTCTGAATTATTGTCTTAAAGTGTATGTCAAATTAAATAGATAAGAAAATATTACCAGTATATATTATATGAAGATGCATGAAAACCTTCAGTATGTAGTGTCTTTTCCTAAAGTCCAACTTGCTATAAAAGTGTCATGAAGAAATGCTCGAGTCATTTATTTGTCCCTTGAACTTGGAAAAATACAAAGTGGTATACAACTCTAAGAAAAGAAAAACTTCCGTCAATTCTCTACTGTTTTATGCAGTAAAACTGAAGAAATAGCTAGACCTTGCCTTGGAGTCTTGCTCACCATGTTTGCAATACATTTCCAAGATAAATGATGGCAGTATGTTTATTTAAAAAGTAGTTACTCAAATAGAACAAAATCTCATTCCAGCATTTACTCTGCACTGTAAAACCAGTGTCATATTTTTGAGATTTGGGGCCGTAACTGCTGACTCTACTACTGTTAGGCATTTTACTTCTGATTTTGTTTTCATTTGCATCATTAGGGACATTACTGCCTGGCTTGTATAAAACACACGCAATATATGATAAAAACAAAAGTGTAACTTAATATATAACATTTTATTAAATTCATTCACAAAAGTCACACTTACCTTAATGCAGAATATGAATAGCTATAAGAAGACGTCTGTTGGAAGTTTAGATGCTTAATTTCTGTAAGTAGAAATGGTTTGACGTTAACCAATTATCGCTAGTGGTGTAGAACCTCTGACTGCCAATGCAGATACACTGGTTCAATCACTGGGTCACAAAGTTCCTCTGGAGGAGGTAATGACACCCCACTCCAACTTGCCTAAAGAATCACATGGACAGAGGAGCCTGATGGGCTGCAGTCCACAGGGCTGCAGAGTTAGACACGACTGAAGCTACTGAGCACGCATGCACACACCCATACGTCTTCACAGTCTAATCAGGAAAAAGATAAGTCACCCCAAGTTGGATCTTAATAATAAGCTGCTGCTGCTGCTAAGTCACTTCAGTCGTGTCCAACTCTGTGTGACCCCGTACACGGCAGCCCAGCAGGCTCCCCCGTCCCTGGGATTCTCCAGGCAAGAACACTGGAGTGGGTTGCCATTGCCTTCTCTGCTTAATAATGAGATGGTTTCCATATTTTTCCTAAAATACTTGGCAGTGAAAGTGGTCATTATTTTTAATAAAAATATATCAAACATAATCACTCATCATTTATAATACTATTTGACTTAAATGTTGAAAGACCAAAGTCAGGGTCATTGGTAAGTTTAGAAAATTCTTTGAGAATTTCAAAAGGCTTATACAAACACTGTAGTTGATCTTTTCATTTCTTATTTTTAGCCAAGGAATTGTTTAGTTACTGATAAACTAAAACTATAGCATTACATGTAAGACAGTATTACATAAAACACAAGGAGGTGAGGAATGAATGGTACTATGGAAGTCATATAAGGACCCAGTCCTTGAACTGAAAACATAGGTTCTGAAACAACAGTAAGATATCGTCTTTGCGAAAACTGCATTGGTCTGTCCCTTACCCCTTCCTTGGAGGTAAAAATATCAACGGCCAACTGAAATGAAACTAATACACTCCAGTAACTTACACACACAATTTCATGGATTTCCTTAAGGTTATTCCAGTTAAGGAACCTGTTATTCTTTTAAAATAGGTTGTCAGGCCTGAGGGCCAGGATTACAATGGCTTTCTTTCTCTGCTTTCATAAAAAGTTACATAAGAAGAAAATAATCAGTAGTTACTATCTTTAAGAAATAAGTATTTTCAAAATTCAACAAACTATTTTCTGAAATTTAATGTTTTCAAAGAAACAGCAAACTTCATTTCATTACATTTGCTTCTTAAGTTCAAACCTTAACCAACTCACTCAAAAAAAAAAAAAAAGAAAAGAGTATAGGAATCATCTACTATATCATCTGTGCAAGAAAAGTGTGGAAGGGACAAATAGAGGATGAGATTGTTACAGAGACAAAGGTCCAAGTGGATCCACTATATGATGAACAAAGACCCAATTTCAATACTGTTAAGCCGAAACAAAACTGAAATGCTCCTGTTTTTCCTTTTTTAAATACGTACATTCAACATTTTTGTGAGTGTTATGAATTCTAGTATATATAAAATTTTTAACGTAAATTCAGAAAGAGCAAGAGAAAATTCAGGAAGCGCCTCTATGCACTTTTTAGCTTTGTCTTATTACATAAGAAGTAATTATATTTGTTAATTTTTTATTATATTTTAGCAGCTTAAATATATAATAAATTTTTCAGCCAATAAAAACAAAGGTTGGAATGTTAACTGAAAAAAACTCAGGCAGTTCTTACTGCCTTCATAAAATGTGAAGCATTACTGAGGGTACAAACTTTAGGCACGTGTCTGTCCACAAAGACTACAAACTCATCAAGAATAAGAACTGTGGATCCGTTACTTATTTTATTATCCCAGATAGTACTTCACACACTGTAGGTGTCAAAAAACCCGTGCTGATTGAATTAAATTTATACAAGAACCGATGTAGAACTTCAACTAAAAACATATTATTAAATTGAAAAGAACTGAGTTACAGAAGCTCCAACTATTAGAATATAATGAGGATAAAAACTTGGAGAAGGAAAAAATAAGACATGAAGTGAAATTCAAACTTGATTTAAAAGTTTTATTTCTCACTTTAATTAGGCAAGGGACCCTAATTTTCAATTACGAAAAAAAGCCGGAAAAAATGAATATGGACACCACTGAGTGGGGAAATTTCTGAAAAGAAAATCTTACATTTTAGTTCTAATTTTTAGTTCACAAATTTCTACTGACCACATACATGTGTATATTAGAAGTCATTCTCTTCTAAAACATGAAGGATATTTAACAGCTGCCTAAACAACCCTTGAACAAAAAAGCTCCTGCGTGTAAGCATAATTCTCAGGGCCAAAGTTGCACAAGTTTGTCTTGGGAACAAAACTAAAAAGAGAGAACACAGAAGTCATAAAGAACAGAGTGATTATGAAGTCCAGGAATGTTTGTTTAGGACATCACTCATCTCTATCATCTGCCTAACGTAAAATTTTATTACAGAAGATGTCTAACTGCTGTAAATATTTTCCCACTAGAGACACTTACCAAATTTAAGTACTTTTTCTGAAATTTAATTTTTAAAAATAAGTTAATCTTGTCCTTTAGCCTTTAGGGCATCCATTCATATCCCTAAAGGCTGTAGGAACCACAAGGAAGATTCTGAGTACAAAGAGCAGATGGTGCTCTGATCCAAGTCATGGAAGTCATCTTCATTTCAATTAATTTACTTTGCCTTTATGAACTTAAGAGTCTTTCAAGGAGGCTGACATTTCACTCATCTGAAAAAGCCTGGAATGTGACAGGGGAAAGGGAGGAGAGGTAAATCAAAGGGCTTAGCAGTTTTCCAGAGCAATGTATTTTTCTTCTCTTCTTTTCCACCAGAAATTTGAGAGGCTTCTGACATTTTAATTCCGTGCAAAACCACAGTAGCAAAAAACGTGTACAGCTTCTATGTCAAACAAACAAACACACACACGTGCACTTGGACATACTCATGATACAAATATACATTCCAATTTGCTGTTTCTTTAAGTGAATATTTCTTTGAGTGTATTTATTAGATGTTTGTATGTAATTTCACCGACCCCGTTCTAGTTTAAAAGCAACAGCAGCTTTTGCAACTTTTTCTCTTGTGTGTGATAACTAATCGCGGAGGCCATGCTGACTTGTTCATTACAAAAGATACTATTTATAGAAACTGTTCTCATAACTGTACTTTTAATCACATCAGGACATTTCAGTTATCACCTCTAGCCACATGGTTTCAGGAAACGATGCCCAAATATTTCATGCAAATGCTGGTCATTTCTGAAGAGCTCTTTTCTCGTTGCATGGAAATTCACTAAAACATCTAAAGGTAAAAAATCTTCGAAGCCCATAGATACATTCTCAGCAACAGAGGATATGCCCATTATGCCTTGGAGCCAGAGATGGAAAAATGGCAGTTAACTCCCCAAAATACCCTGCTTCAATATTTACCTGACAGCTTCAGTATCTTGACATTTTCCCCAGTGCATTTCCTCCTTTTTCAGATATTATTTTACAAGGGATTTCTTGTTATGCAGAACTAACATAAATCAATCTATAACAGAGGAATTTGTTTAATACATTTATTCTTTTAAGAAGTTGCATGATCATATTTCATTGACTTGTACAATAGAAAGAAAATTCTTACTACTAAAACAGAGTTTGTGGAGATGGGTGCATGGTAAACCTATTTAGTCTTTTCTGAGGTTCATTCTTAGATTTTAATGTTAAATAATAACAACTATTCATTTAAGCTGGTCTCACTGTATATCTTGACCTTTAGCAATTCCACACACAGCAGCTTATTGTGGTATCCATTAAATAGGAGAAATAAGAATGTTTTATTTGCCATTAAGAGAAAAAGAAAAAAGAGTACTGTATGTTACATGGCCCAGGAAATATTGGCAGTGTGCTCCTTGGCTTTCATTCGAAGAACAGCGATACTGGAGGACCTCCTTTCAAACTCGGGCTTTGTTTCAAACGCGTGTCCATTGGTAGCCCCGGTAAGAAGAGAGTCAGTGAAAAAATTGTTGAGGGGCACGTGGCTGAACTGGTTCTGGTGGTTTGAAAACCCTGTGTAACTGGAATCTGTCCGAGGCGAGTGAGAGTAAGGTGTCATGCACGAGGAGGTGTCACGTGGCAACATGCACGAAGTAACCACAGAGCCACCACTTGCATTTCCTGCCCACAAATTGTTCTGAATCTGGAATATATAAAACAACAAGTATTACATTTATGCCTTCTCACTTTTTCTCCTTACTCCTGGGAAACTGAATTTACAACGTTTTGCTGGCTGTTCTTTGTCTGCTTCTATTGGGTGGTCTATAATTTCATTCTGAGTACATCAAGCAATTACTGAAAAATAATTATTTGAAAGATTCTTCTAGTTTGTTATACTGGAATGGATCACCAAAACCCACATGCCTGATCACATAAAATACTCCCAATACATGTCAATCTCTTGAGGATTCTTTTTACAGTCATGACTTTTAAAATGAAATCTGATTCGATCATTATTTTTTAATCAATCCATGTGTTTAGAAAAGTGATTAAAATATGATTAAGTTTAAATATAGTTTTCATCTTTATAAAGATTACAGAATTGCTTTTTTTTTTAAAATTTCCATAGCTGACTCAGTGTGGTATTTTTCACTGGAAACCAATGCTGATACCAGGCTGGTTGTTCTTTAGAGATATTTTTAATCAAAATTCATTTTGGAAAATGTTTACTGTTTCATTGTTTTTTCATTCCCTCTAGTCTTGAATATCTCTGTGAATAGGACAATTATATACATATTTTAAATATTTATTCTATGATTTATATATGATATAATGAGGTTGCAGCAGAATTATAACCTGTAAAGAAGATTTAGAATTCTAAAATTTGACCAATACCCAATAATGGAAGCACAACTGAGAAAAATACTCTCAAGTATTAGCAAAAATACTATCTGAATAAAAATTAAGTATGAGGTAACAACTTACATAAGATTGAAAACTGAGTTATCACTTGTGCCCAAGAAATTCACAATCATCATATTAAATCCCTATAGAAAGCATTTCTATATTGTGCAGTATTATCAGCAAACACAAATTTCTTTAAAGTTACTAGGATACAAAAGAAACACTAAGTTAAATTTGTATACTACAAATTTTTAGGGAGGCATCTTAGAGCAGCTATTTAAACAAGAGCACAGAAAGTGATCACATGTACTACTGAGAAGCAGAGAGAAAATCATGACAAATGGCAGGAGCTGGGAAAAAGCAAGGAAAATGCTGCTTGGTATAGCACAGTGGAGAGACACAGGCTTGGAATATGAAATTTGAAAATTTATGCCTTTTACAATATTATTACACTAGATTTAGATTTATACTAAAACATAACAGCAGTATATATGTTTATCCAATCTGACTTTCTTTTCTTTTTTAAAATCATAATTAGAATACAATAATCAATTACTTAACACATGTAGAAGAATAATATTCTCATATTTCTTTTTACATAGAAATTTCAGTCTACTACTGTAGCCTCTAGTATACTCTTACAAAACTCAAGCTTAAGCCATACTTTTAAAGACAACTTATTTTCAATTAATATCCAAAATATGTCAATGAATCTTCTAGATTATATTGTAGAGACGTTATTCTGTTACTCTGCAAGGACCACTTAACCATTTTCAGGACTGAACAAATATCATCCTTCAGGTGGGGCTTCAATGATTGGCAAGATGCCCATTTTGGTGGTGTTTTTAAAACAGTTCTTTATGTAACTATTTTCTAAGCTGCTTTAAATATGCCAAACCTGTGAGAGATACCTATAGACCTCCATCTAGCTATGTAACCAGCTGTCCATCACGATTCTCATACTTTATCAATCTTTAAATTGTCACGGGCTATGCTGTTTAAATTTTGGCTCATCCTACTATATGTATCCCACTTTACCCAAAATATGGTGACTGGTGTCAGTGATTGCTGAGCTATGTATCTCAGACCAACAGGAGGGGATGTTAATGTCATTATTCTGTCAAACTAGTTCTTCTAAGTTGATCTGGGTGATTTTCCTCTGACATTCAATCAAACATTGTGCTACACTGAAAAACCACAGTCACATGTCTGACAGAAGGGCTTTCAGGAAATGAAAGTGAACTTGTTTGCTTACTTTTGAAAAAATAAATGCAAGGCAAGATAGTGGTGGAGAAAGATTATTTAGGCTTTATGTTTATTAAAGGATTCCTCAACTTACAAAGCGTGTTGCTAGAAATTATTATTGAACTCATCTACTTGTATGCCAAATGCACAGAAATATATTTCACAACTAGGTAAAAAAAAAAAAATTAGGAGAGTAAAAGCAAGGAAGGTAGTCTATGAATTTAAATAAGTATTTTCACCCTAAATGACCTAAATGAATTTAGGAAAATCTCTCCATTTTCTATGACATAAGCAAACATTGTTATTTTGATCAAAACTTCTTACCTCAACATGATCAAGCAAGTTAAATGCATTATTTTTCATGCAACAGAACATACAGAAAGGTCTTATGAACAGAAAAGATTAATAAAGCAAGTTACTAATAGGAACACTTTAGTGTTCAAGCTGCCACACACTTTCACTGATATGCCCGGTTTCCGTGATCTCTGTCTCCCATCTCTTTCCTGTCTTTCTTTGATTTTCAGATTTCTGGCATGTTTTCATTTGACTTTGGGGATCTAGATGGTTTCTATATTACAGCTGGATGCAAATCATAAAAACATAATATCCCCAGGGAACAGAGGTCTTGCTTCCTTGGAAGCATTTCCTCTGGAGGTGTCAAACATCCGATGAGGACAGTCAAGACCATTCTCATGAAATCTAATAGCTATCAATTAACGGCCATGTGTCAAGCATTTTGATTAAAAGCATGATGACTTCTGAATCGTTCCAGCACACAAAAAGGTATGTGCTTTTACTATCCCCATTTTGTAAAGGTAAAACTAAGAAAACATAGTTTAAGAATCTCACCCAAATTGGAGAACTCCTGGGGAGGAGGTCAAACCTGAACCCAGGAAATCTTATAAAATGCTACAATGACATAAAAACTAGTCTTATGAGTTGAAATTATTTACTTATTCACAATCCCAAATTTGTGTGTATTTATAAATTCCACCTTCTGAAAGCAAAATTCCCAATGATCACTCACAACTGTTTCTCATCCCCAGGCTTGACACAGTACATGATAAATCCTTAGTACCCATTTATTAAATACTGGAAAATCTCTAAGAATAAGAAATTTGGACTGATTCTTCTTGAAGATATAATCAAGATTTTGTGGACAATTTATGCTAACATACCTAAATTTTTTTTATCATGATTTGAATGCCAGAATCACCATACTGCACAACCTTAACAGAAATCATGAAAATTACACAGTTAGAGATCTTGTTGACCCTGTTATCTTTAGGAAGGTAATCCTTTTTCTTTTTTGTTAAACACGCATTACCTTCTGGAGATTCTGATTCATTAAGCAGGTAGTGTAGCTGAGGGGATCTGTACTAAAAAATGGCAAAGATGATAATGGGGCTTCCCAGGTAGCTCTAGTGATAAAGAAACCACCTTCCATAAAGGAGACGCATGAAATGTGGGTTCAATCCCTAAAGATGCTAAGACACAAAAGCAATTCAGAACATCACTTAGGATAAAGAAACAATACTGAAGTCCAACTTCCTGCCAAATGCAAAAAAATCTGTACATTTTCAATTATGTTCAGTTTCTGTGATAAGAGGCTCACTTTGTTTTAAAAAAATATTCCATTCCCTCCTGGGGAGCTCTGTAAAAAGGTGTAATTTTCCTGTATTTCTTCTATTTCTGTTCCTTATACAGAATAAGCAGCATCCTTCTTACATGAGAAAATCTTCAAATATCATCATGAGATTATTATACAATCAAGTCTCTCTTCTCTAAGGATTCTTCATATTGATTTCCAGACAGTATCATTCTAGTCACATTCCTTTGGATGTGTTGGAGGTTGCCAATGCCCTTTCACTCTTATCAACATCCAGCACTGACAACAGCATATAATATCCTAGATGTTGTCTGATCACTGTGGGGATAATCTAGCAGGTATCATCTTTGCTCTAGATCATCTACTTCTATTAATGTTTGAAGAAGTAATGTGGTTAAACAACAAAGTGGTTTGAGCTTGTAGTTTAATAAATCTACCACTATGGGCTCCTTCTACGTCTCCTTCATTCCATTCTTCTAAGTGGCCATTTTAAAACAATGTGCTAGCATCTGTAAGTCATATTGTCTAAAAATACATATTTAACAACAGAGAAGTCATACAAAAATCTTACTGACTTATTAAAAGAAATACTATATTTGCTGTTAAATTCTGAAATGAAGGAATGTTATTTTTTCTAAGATCACTACTTATCTTTCTAATATTTTTATACTAGTTCATAGACACTGCTACTGTTGCTGCTGCTAAGTCGCTTCTGTCGTGTCCGACTCTGTGTGACCCTACAGACAGCAGCCCATCAGGCTCCCTTGTTCCTGGGATTCTCCAGGCAAGAACTGGAGTCGGCTGCCATTTCCTTCTCCAATGCATGAAAGTGAAAAGTGAAGGTGAAGTCGCTCAGTCATGTCCTACTCTTAGAGACCCCATGGACTGCAGCCCACCAGGCTTCTCTGTCCATGGGATTTTCCAGGCAAGAGTACTAGAGTGGGGTGCCATTGCCTTCTCCGTCATAGACACTAGCACCAAATAAATTTGTGTAAGCTTTTAACTGTATAATATGCAAGAGATTTACAACCAGGAGCAATGTTATTAAATGCCCATATTCTTTTTATATGTGCTTTAAAAAAAAGAAAAGAAAAATGGAAAAAGAAAGATTGTCTCTCTTTACATTTTTTCTTTTTTGTTGTGTTTAAAAGGAGTGGATAATCTAAAAATATTCCATGTTTTAATGTGGTTCACAGCATTTTTAAAGTTCTGGGGATATGTTCAAAGCGTTGTCCACAGAATTTAGCCAACTGCCTCCCATTAGCATGAAAGAAAGTTTAGCTGACTTACTACTCTCCACTTTGAATGTTTGCCCCTTAATGTTTTTCTAATCAAGTGAAAACTTTATATATTTAATTATTCCACAGCTTTGAATTTTGGAGGAAAAAAATTTTTTTGTCTGATTCTTTCCAAACTGAAATCATTTAATGTTCACCTTCTTTCCAAGGAATTAAAAGCAATAATAGCTAAAAGGAGAGGGTTAATATGTAAGTATACATACATATATTAAGAGTTCTTCACTGTGGATCTATGTATGTCATGAATTGATGGAACAGAGTAAATCATGGATAGGAAATCAGAAACC
>SJYC01082177.1:0-11475 GCA_006408675.1 Madoqua kirkii | reverse complement strand
CGGGAGGGCAATGCCAAGGAAAAGCTGGCGAGAAGGTACCTTGGAGCATCCTGTCCATGCTTAAGGCGGAGAAGCAGGCTGTGCGCTTCCTGAGCTCCTGCTAGCGGATCCTGGACCGCCCCTGTAGGAACATAGAATGTTATCTACTCAGTCTTATGCGGGTTGATGATTTTTTATTCTCTCCTAGCCCCTTCTGTACCTTACCTTCAGATACTCTGAAAGTACTTTATCTAATAGACACGGGGAGGGTAAGATAAATGGTCGTTTAATAGGTTTTTCAGAAATTCACAGCAGCAAGAACAACGCCTTGCTGATTTGCGGAAATATACAAACAACCCCTAGCTATAAACTTAGTTACATCGTAGAGCTCTGTCAGCTTGTTTATAAATATGCGTCTTAAGAGGCCTAAATTCCCTGAAAAACATTCGGTGTCTCTTAAATAAAGACATATGATGCAAGCTCTAGAGTAACTGTAAACCAATAAAGGTCCAGCTCGCAGAGGAAAGTACAGGAGAGCCATGGTCGACAGCTACATAGAAAAGCTGTTTCCACTCCATGCCTCAACCCCACTTTCGATGGTAATGGTTGGCGGGCTGGGTGCAAGGTGTCGCCAACCCCACCTAATATCCCTGAAGCCACTTGGAAATGCAGACCTATTACACAGAGTCCCGTATGTTTGGGGACATGTAACCACATGTGCCCAAAACAGAGCGAACAGCTAATGACAAGCTCCCATAACGAATGCTTAATCTGCAGTTTTTGGCAAGAAGCTGGGTCTCTGGTTGCCAAGAGCTGGGTTAAATGAATTCTGAGAGGTTGAGATGCAGGTTATGGTCACGTCACAGCTCTAACCATTGGAGCATTAAATAATAATACTAATTAAAACAGCAATAATTAAATGATTTCTGGAAGTCATAAGAAGTGAGAAGAAACTGGAGGCTGATTGGGTTGGAGTCTGTCTCTTCCCCCCTTAGATCTACCTGGACATTTTCTGCCTGGTGCTTTGAAGATAACCTACTTAGAATTGACCATAGCACTTTGATAAATACTTGGAACTACTCTATTCAGAGCGGACAGTGAGCTTTCCTCTCCAGCAGGCTTTAAAAACCTGCTTCTAATCCACATTCCTTATCTCAGCCCTCCCCAGTTCCAACCAGTTAGTGTGGCTAGGGCTCCAGGGGCCAGTACTTAAGGAATCATGGCTGGCAAGAGAGACTCAGTTTATTAAACCACATTCTCACTGGGATTTTATCTCAGCACACTCAGTCATCATTCTCAGGCCCTTATTTCCTCCACCTTTCTATTTTGCCTTGGAGAGAACTGTTCATCACTTTCTGTACCTGGAACCTGGGTTCCAAACCCAGGATTCATCTCCCCATCTTTCATATTAGTCAAGAAATTTACCTGTCTGATAGCCCTTGCAGGAGGTGGTGGGAATGGGGTAAAAGTAGAGTAGGAGAGGGGATGTAGGAGTAGGAGACCGAGATGGGGGGACATGCATTTCTTTTAAATCCTAATAAAATTTATGACATTCTAGGATGCCAGGGCTTTCAGATCCCTGGATAGAGCTACTGATGCTTCTTCTTCTTCCCATCTCCTTGATAAGACTGAGGCCCAGTGAGTCAGGAAGGAATGTGCAGAGTCCAGAAAGGAAAAGGATGAGGGTTAACATGACCTACTGCAGGTTCCAGTCTCAACTTCTTTGCAACACTGTTTTCTTATTCCTCTGGCACCAAGAATGCTAACACAGTGGGAAGGCTATTTTGTGACGTGCCCCGTGCCTCTGATGTTCCGATTTGAAGTTACATTTAACATTCTTGCAACCAGTTTGCGGTTGCTGCTGCTGTTGTTAGGTGCCAGCTCCCCAAACACAGTGATTTGGGGGTATGTTTAAAGTCTTCTTTATTTAGCACCCTTTAGAGCCTAGAATTAAAGTATCTGAGTAAACTCAAACTAGTTAAAAAGTCTGCTGAAATGACTGACCCCAACCCCCATTGCCCCCCACACAAAGGTGATTCAGCTAAGTCAAGTTCAGATAAAGGATGGCTGCCAGTTTGACTTTTTACATTTAAAAAAATTCTCACGGTCTGAAAGCTGCTTTTGATGCTGCCCTCCCCCCACGAGAATATATTTTGGGAAATGAAAAATATTTTGAATACATGCATCAAAGCAACAGTTTTTGTGTATACCACTACAGTGCCTTGCTCAACTTAGAGAAATATATTCCCACTTATATAGTAATAGTGGGAATGTCAAGATAGGGTTGCAAGAATTCTCATCTTAGCCCTTTCTTTTTTTGGCAAGAGTTCGAGGCATATTGGTAAGTAAAGCTAGAAGAAATGCGTGCTGAATTAGATGAACTATGACAAATGTAGAAAAGCAAAAGTCTGGAGAGGGGAGGGGAAGCTGGGTAGAGGGAAAACTCTCATGAAAAAGTACTAAAATAATTGAATGTCATGTATGATGGCAAGAAGCCAGCTGGCCTCATGTTTTCTGTGTGCTTTGCTGCTGTTTCCCTTCCCTGGCTTCATCTTCATCCTTCCCGCAGCTCTACAGACATAACAGATACAGAAATGTATTTTGCATTGAAGCAGCTCAAGCAGTTTTCATCAAAATAATGTATATATACAAAACCAAAGAAATATTTAAGCTTTTCTTTAAAATATATGTCCCAATCCAGCATCAGCTACCCTGGAAAGCACTCCTACAGATTAATGTATAACTTTGTTATATTTTAGAAGCTTCTGTATTTTAATTAAAAAAAAGACAGTGGCCTGAATTTTAATGATTCCTATCACAGTCTTTCAAGTGTGCTTTTAATGAAGCACTCAAATAGGTTAAATTTACCTGTGATTTCAATCATAGTAAATATTTTGGCATTTTAGAAATCCATAGGCTTTTTCAAAGACCTATGCTTGTTTTTGAATTTCAGCTTGTTTCAGTAATACTTACAAAGTTGCCCTTAAAGAGAGAAACGGACTTAATTTCTGCTCTCCTAAAGGATCTAATTTAAATGTGAAAGTCTAAAATGACTATTTTCCCCACTTGCAAATATTTTGACTTATCTAACATGTCATTTACTATAGAAATGTATTTATTACAAATATTAAAAAAATCATCATTCAACTGCGATAATCTACCTTTATTTGTCATTATGACTCTCGTCATTGCTCCAGGAAGATGTGAATATAATAAAATAGAAAGAAACTTAAATTTAAATCTCTATGACACATACACTTTCGTATAATGTATAGCTGTATTCAATTCCTAAATCCAGATTTCACTAGTATATTATTAATCGCTTACCTATAACATGTCTTCCACCGTTTTGAGATGTGAATTATTTAAACTTCTATCCAATATGTTTTCAATACATCTTTTCCTGTTGATTTGTTAGATATGTCTTAAAGACAGAACTTATTTTCAAGAAGATGCTGTGCACTTTTACACGTATAGTTTTCCAGTCTCTGGGAGAGACTTCCTAACCTTGCAATATAGGTAGAAGCAAAATGACAGGACGAACGTTCCTCCTTTGGACTGGAATTACACATAAGTCCATAGTCTTTAAACAAATCTGGCCAGGGTAGGGCCAAAAGACAGAGTCAAGGCAGACACAAACTGAGAGAAGCAGCTTCCCCTCCCATTAGACCCCTCCAGCTACTGTGCCCCTCCCTCGCCCTCGAAAATCTTTTGCCTCGAGTCAAAAAAACGGTGTGGGTGCAGAGGAGGTGCGGTTAAAACGCGCCTCACCATAAGTAGCTGAAAGCCATTCGTAATCTAGTTGAACCTCTTTGCCGCGGTGGTTTATAAATTCGACAGGAAGAAGAAAAACCCGTTTATTACGAGGATTAGCCGGGGAGTGGGGAGGAGGTATGGGAGAGAGCGCCAACTCCTTCACTGGAAAAATCATTAAAGAACTTGAAAGCTCAACTTTAATATTTATTCACTTCTTTGCAACCTCTCCTGCCCAGCCCCAACAATTCTGCTGTGAATTTTTATAAGGGAGCTTTAACTTGTAAAGTGCCCTGAGCAGAGATGCGGATTGAAAATGTCTCTATGGCTCGCGTTCGGGGAGCCGAGCTGCTGGGACACCCCTCACCCGGACGCAGGCTGGACATGCGGCGCCCGGCGCGCGAACCCGCACCCCGGAGCCGGCACGCCGGTTCCCCCGCCCGAGCGGCCGACCCCACGCCGGCCGCTCTCCAGTCGGGAACCGGACAAGGCTGCGAGCCGAGCAAACTTCCGAAGGCCGGCGGCCGCGATCCCTGGCCCCGGTGGGTCGCCTCCTGGTGCGCACCTTAGGTGGGGTGGGGGGGTAGGACCACCCTGCCGGCTCCCGGCCGGGGGAGCCGCAGGGCACCGCCCGAGCGCGCCTCTGGGGTGAGGGCTGAGTCTTCAAACGCCGCCTGAGCTGACCTCAAAGCGGTAGGCGAAGTCACCTACCGGCGAGAACGACGCTGCGGTTGAGAGAGCATTTGTGGAGGAATCTCTATTCTGAGCAAAGAGAATGAAGTTTCGCTTCTCCTGAAACTTAAAAAGAGCCTCCACGACTACAGAAAGAAGTTAGTGGTTAACCGACTTGCTGTTACTGTTTCATCAGGGGTGCTCTCCCTCCTTTAATAGCTAACTCTTGGGAAAACGACATATTTTAAGCTTTCCATCCAAATATTGATATTGGCAAATAGATCATCCAACTGTCCCCTGGTCAGGACAGGACACTTTTTGTTTCACAAGTTGGCAGTCGGCATTAATCCGTATCACAAACTGCTGCCGAGTTGGGGCATGAAGCAGAAGACGCGTCATTCTCTTTAACAGTAACGTATACTCGTGAGTGTGTGAAGTGGCGCGCACACTCACTCTTTTCCCTGCCTTCCACGGGGAATGAGCCCCTCTGCAATGGGGGAAAGCCAGGTTTCGTCCAGATGGCAAGAGGTTCCTAGCGGGTGGGTTCAATGCCAGGCAATGGTCCGGTCTCCTCTTAAGATCTTGCTTTGCAGGAAACATTTCTTAACCTTTACTGGACTAAAAAAAAAAAGTCCTTTTTGTTACACTGACGCACTGCCTCTAGCAGGGTGGCGCCCGCCGCCTGGGAAGACGTCTACTGAGAAGGAATCCCCTGGACCTTTGCGGATTACGTCATTTCTTAGCTCCCCATGGCAGACGCCCCCAAGGACGTTTACTGTAGAGTCAGATCAGTTAAATACTTTCCTAGGTTCACAGTTTGCTCTTACAAAACGTCATGAACGCACAATTTATTAATGACGTTCAAATCTAAGAAGCAATTAAAGTATTTACTGCTGTTCTACCAAATCCTTCGGCGACTCTTTTTCAAGTTCCCCAAAAGAAAAGGGGGGAAAATGGCTCTAAATAATTCATTTATATTAGATTCTTTGTCAAACTTCAACCACTTGTGCAATACCAAATATATGTGTGTGTACACACACACACACACACACACACACACACACATACATACATATATATATGTATATAAGCTGAGTTCTGGAGGACTTTAAGTTTTACAAAGAACAAATGTGAGGGGAAATCTCTTTAATGCACTAACTTATAGGGAACCTCTATATTTCCAATAAATTCATTTCAGGTTAACATTAATGAAATTATTTGTTTTACTCTGTAGTTGATTCACATGTTCTGCTTTTGGGGAGAGGGAGAAGCAATCATTCCTTTGCTACAGTAAGAATTGCTCAATAATTCAATTGAATTAAAGAAAATCTAAGTAACCGATTATTCTGTGTTTAGTAAGAATGCCCTTTAATCTTGTATCCTTTTCATGTTACTACAACTCTGGATGTTGTCCTAGAGTTTAAAAAGAAGTATAAACTTTGGCAAAATAAAGGAAAAAGACTTTATTAATATAATTTTTATTTTTCATGAAATAAAATAGTGGGCAAGGTTTTATTTGAATTGCATGAGCTTCTTAGGGCATCTTTAAATGCTGGATCACAGTGGAGGCAAACCACATAGGATGTAAGAGCCTCTCTAAAGTATCTCATGCAACTTTTTGGCTCTAGAAGTGAACACTGAATAATCTTGTAAAGCATTTTTAAAAACTGCCTTCATGTATGATCTATTCAAGGTAGGCATTAATTCTATTCAGTGTTTTCATCAACACATATATTTATTTCATTTACAAAATTTTATGAAGTATAATTTCTTAGGAGGGCTAGTTAAAGTCTTAGATTACAAGAAAAATAGGGAGGCAAATATGTTTGGAGAAGGTAGAATAGTGAAATTAAACCAGTGAAGATCAATATAAAGTTCCAAATTAAGATTTAAATATATATATATAGGAGAAGGGCAGCAAAGCTTTATTATAAGAAGCCCATAGATTAAAGATCTGAAGACACTTTGAGACAACAGTGTGACTTAGTTGTTAAGGTAGCAACCACAAATTTAGCTTATTTGCATTAATAAAAGGAAAGCAGTCACATATGAAGAAAGATCAGGTCCTCACTACACGCTGTATTATGCAGAAATCTAGAGACAGAGTATTGCTCTGGAGACTGTTTTTACTGAGAGAAAATAACAATTTTGAGCTTTGCTAGTGTACAGGGGGTGAGTCAAAGAGAATTTGGAAACCATATTATGGAAAGAATTGCTAAAGGAGTTAGTGATTTTTTAGCTAAGACCTACAAAAGAATAATTAAATTTATTCAGTTTAGCCCCAGTGTGGAACTAAGTGTATCAAGGTCAGTTAGAAAACAGTTTTTTTGTTTTGTTTTTATGTAAGAAGCAAAGTTTTTTTCTCAAACAGTGATAGTTCTCTGTGACTAAAGCAGGCTGATTATCAGAGCTGCATGCTGCTGGACAAGAGATGTTACAGAAATCTGTCTTATCTAAGTATCTCCCAAATCAAAGCTTCCAAATCACGCTCTTAATGCCTACACTAGTATCACTTCACAACAGATTCCTGTACTATCAAGTTCCAAATTAGGATTACTCTTTTCTATAAGAAAAAATAACTTCTATCATATTTTACCTTAAGTATGAGCTAAAATTAAAGGCTACACTTAGAAAGCAGGTGTTTTCTGTCAAACAACCATAGTAGTCTTTTCGTCTGCTTGTATTTTTCTTATCTAGATAACTATCAACTTCTAGCATAATGTATATATAGACATTTCTATTTATAACATCAAAAATACTGCAAAGTACAAACTAGACTCACCCATGATTTGGGTCCAGCTCTGTCCAACACGTGCTGACACTGATCCTGAGAAAGGTATGTACCCATTAAAGATTCAGTGTCATCTTCTGTAGCATGAAACTGGTAGTACCTGTGTCAGAGGAGGTGGGTAAATATAGAAGAAGTTAATGTATATAAAGTATTTAGAGACAGTGCCTGGCCATATTATAGGCACTGAATGCTTACTATTATTATACTTTTTAAAATTCAGAATGGAGAAGCATTTTAAATATTTTTTTATGTTTACAAAAGTTTTTATTTTTAATAAAAATTAAAATATTTTTATTTTAAGCATTTTTAATAAAAATTGTTGTTTAGCTGCTCATTGTGTCTGACTCTTTGTGACCCCGTGGACTATAGCCCGCCAGGCTCCTCTGTCCATGGGATTCTTCAGGGAAGAATACTGGAGTGGGCTGCCATTTCCTTCTCCAGGGGATCTTCCTGACCCAGGAATCCAACCTCTGTCTCCTGCACTAGTAGACAGGTTCCTTATCATCGAGCCACCAGGGACACCAAATAAATCTTATGGACATAGTAAAAATAAACTAATGTTGCTAAGTAGTAAAAAGTGATTTAAAAAACAGGAAATTCAATTATTTAAATTAAGAAAATGAAATATATAATTATGGCTATTTAAGAGCTAGAAAGAGGAGAAAGGGTCACGTATCAGAAACATATCTCCAAAGATTCTATGTCCTGAGGTGTTCGTACTAGTGCAAGGTAAATGTGCTTGCCCTTTGGACAGGTATTGCCTCTAACAAATTTTCCAAGATTTTTGTGACTTGGAAGACTTGGATCCTCCTCCCAGCTCTGTTATTAACCATCAATTTGTATAACCTAAAAGAAATAGAATTACCTGTTAAGATCTCAGCTTGTCTTGTTAAGATATTCCCATTGTAAATCATGCTTTTTTTTTAAGACTATATTGAAGTTGTTAGAAATATAATTCTTATCAATTAAAAAAACTATATGGTCTCTAGGCGGCTGCTATGGTCTGAACCTTTGTGTCCTCCCCAAATTCATAATGTTGAGACATGAATCCCCAATATGATGCATTTGGAGGTGGGGCCTTTTGTAGATAATTAGAGATATATTTGGTTATGAGAGTGAAGCCTCATGATGAGATTAATGCCCTTTTGAAGGGATGAAGAGCCATGGGTCTCTCTCCTGCCATCTGAGATCATGGTAAGAAGATGACCTAGTGTAAGCCAGGAAGAGGGCCCTCTGCGAAACTGATCTCTGAATTCAAGATTTCAGAACTGTGAGAAATATTTATTGTTTACGCCACCCAGTCTAAGGTATTCTGTTAGAGCAATTCAAGCAGACTAGGACAGAGGTCTTCCAACTCTTTGATTCTAATATACTCCACATACATCCTAGAAATTCTAGCTTTTTCCAGCCATTGCTGGGATTAGAGGACTCAGCATGGTGCTCCTTCATGGACTCATTCCCTGGGGTGGAGCAACTTGTTCAGGATGTCACTGTGTGCGGCAATATTCTTGTGAGGAAAATATTTTCAAAGAGTTCTGCCAGTGTCTATACTTGGAAGCAGCGTCACTCAGATTTAAGAACTATCAGCATATGTGAAATCAAATCTCAACAGACTCTGAAAGACTAATGCCTCTTAGTCATTCAGTTTTCTCCCACTTAATATGATTTTTTTTAAATGAAAAAAAATCAGTGTACCCATAAATCAGAGACTTTGTGATAGGTGACCATACTCATCATTTCGTATTTGAATAAAGCTAGTATTTTGCCTGTGCTCAGTCATGTCTGACCCTTTGCAACCCTATGGACTGTAGCCCTCAGGGTCCTCTGTCCATGGGATTCTCCAGCAAGAATACTGGAGTGGGTTGCCATTTCCTTCTCCAGGGATATTCCAAACCCAGTGATCAAACCTGCCTCTCTTACATATTCTGAGTTGGCAGGTGGGTTCTTTACCACTCGCTCTACCTGGGAAAGATTTGCATAATAATGTTTATTATTATTTTGAAATTAGCCAATAATTGTTGGTAATAACATTATCTGAAAATGCTGCTGCTGCTGCTGCTGCTGCTGCTAAGTCACTTCAGTCGTGTCCAACTCTGTGCGACCCCATAGATGGGAGCCCACCAGGCTCCCCCTTCCCTGGGATTCTCCAGGCAAGAACACTGGAGTGGGTTGTCATTTCCTTCTCCAGTGCATGAAAGTGAAAGTGAAGTCCTTCAGTTGTGACTGACTCTTAGGGACCCCATGGACTGCAGCCTACCAGGCTCCTCTGTCCATGGGATTTTCCAAGCAAGAACACTGGAGTGGGGTGCCATTGCCTTCTCTGGTCTGAAAATACTAACACCGTCCTATTTTTGAAAACTGTCACGTAGCAATTTCCCACCTAGAGATCACACATGTAACCTAAGATCTCTAGACTGGACAGGTCTCAAGGTACTTTATCCAAAGCTACTTTCCCGTCCCTTTCCCCATAATTCCGTCCCTCAGCAGGCTCTTTCGGTTCTGTCCAGTCCCTGACCTGTTCTACTCTCCATTCCCTGTACGTGTTGCTGCTGTTTCCAGGCATTTATTCAGACTGTATCCTAAAATGCTTTCCTCAAGATCAATTAATCTTTCAAGGTTAGTTAAGCAAACACCCGTTCCTTGTCCATTCTCACTTGGGAATTCCATGCCCCAAATATTTTTTAATCCCCTTTAGGATACAAAAATGAAAGTTTCTTGTAGAGTTGTTTATTTGTGTACTCATCTTTTAAAATTATATTTGTGAAGATAATAAAAGATATGTTTTTGTTCTCAATTTAAAAGATTGAATAAATAATTGAAAGAAAAAAAAATCAAGAGATGGATATCTTTTTTGTCTCCCTAAAGAGATAATGAGCCAATATTTTCCTTTGAAATAGAGTTGTTTATTTGTGTACTCATCTTTTAAAATTATATTTGTGAAGATAATAAAAGATATGTTTTTGTTCTCAATTTAAAAGATTGAATAAATAATTGAAAGAAAAAAAAATCAAGAGATGGATATCTTTTTTGTCTCCCTAAAGAGATAATGAGCCAATATTTTCCTTTGAAGAGAAGGCACAGGAAGGAGAGAGTTGGAACGAGAGGAGACTGTGAGCCAATCTGGCCAATTACATGGCATTCCCTTTGGGACCTGGAAGTGGAAATATTTTCCGGGTCTATTTTGCAGTGTAGAGAGTTGCCTAGAGTTGTGTGCTGACGTTTCCACCTGTTTTCTAGAAATATATTTTTTATTTGTCCATGTGAATAAATAAGTTAACATGCTATTAGCAACATTTCCAAAGTGTTCTGCACACTGTCTATGGAGAAGCACTAAATTCCACTTCTATTTCAAGGCAAATATTGAAAAGTTGGTTTTCAAGATCTTTTAAAAATATTTTGTCATTTCATGGAAATACTTCCTAAATAAAGTATGCAGAATTGATCCAATTTGGGGTTTAACTTTGGAAGATTGGTTTGGAAAGCTTTTCTGTCTCAAGTCACCGTTTACTGAGTGCTTGTGATACCCAGGGGATTGAGCCAGGGGCTTCTCATCTACTTTGTCACTTGATCTCACTGCACCCCATGAGTTGTAGTTTTAATTTACTGGTAAGCAGACAAACTCAAGAGTCTGCTGCTTGTCCAAGGTCATGTATCAAGAGTGTGGGTTAGAATACAGGACAGTTGGATTACCCCCAAAAACATGTTCCTACTTTATTCCATATATGTTGTATCAAAATATGTACTGAGCAAAACAAAACTGATGTGCTGATTTCCTACTTTGTACTATATATTATACTAACTTATTCTAAATGATGGTTTCATTTCGAAGTTAATAGAACCTCCATGGTTAGACCAAATCTGAATGATGCAGAGAGAGATGAAAAACAGACCCACCTTTTCTGCCTTCTTGTAATTCTCTGTTGATACATGAATTTGGGGAGAGAAATCTTGAATAACTGTGGGAGGAAATCTCAAATCCATGTCAGCAAATGAAACAGTAAAATTAACACTTATTTATTTGCCTTGGAATGTGTATAGATGAATATTACTAATTGTTATAGATATCTAATCAGGAATCGTCTTGTTTTTAGTACTTTTTAAATTGTTTCTCCAAGAAAAGAAATTTTAGAGACTGGTAGAGTTGAAGTTTTCTCTTGTAAGATAAGAACAGTACCATTTAATTTAAAAAATGTATTGCATATGAGTTAAATAAAATATATTAATTCAATTTCTGTTTACATTTGTAATGTGGCTACTAGAAACACTAAAATTACATATGT
>SJYC01082175.1:0-13978 GCA_006408675.1 Madoqua kirkii | reverse complement strand
TTTGTACTTGTCTACAGTGTAGCCCTATATTTAAAAGAGCAGCTTATAATTTTTCATTGTTTAGTATAATTCCTTCAGCAATAATTATAATTTAAAAACATATTGTGTGGTATTACAAAATAGATTTATAACAATTTTGAAGTACGTTTTCTTCAAATGGGATGGAATGAAAATTCTATAGAAAATTAGTCTTTAAAATTACATAAACACTTATGTGACTATATATATTTTTAATATTTTAGATGTGATTAAGCTTGCATTTCATTATTTTGCTATGTGCAAATAAGCAATTTGAGCAGTAATCAATATAGCTTATTCTCTCATTGCATTTAGTGAGAGCCTTTGTTATCGTATAAATTCTTGACCCACCAGAAATATAGAAATAAATTGAGGAGTAAAGCAAGACATCTACGAAGGAACCAAATACTGGCATTCATTGTAAAGCTATTACTTTGCCCTATGATTACTCTAGAAATGAAAAAAGAAAATAAAGAAGCAATTTAATAAGTCAATGTATAATCATTCTGAAATTACATACTTACATGAAAATACAATAGTGAAAGTTTTTACCTCAAAAAAATGGATATTAGAACTAGACTACTGATGGGTTCCTGGAATAAAAAAATTATAACTAAAGGATCTTTGCTACTTTTTCTCTTTTCTGCACATTATTGTTACAAGTTTTTCCTTTTTTTGACAACAGTCTACTGCATACTTGCAGGTGACCATACAAATCAACCAACCAGACTCTTACATATATGCTGAAAGTATGTCTTGATAAGCATGATCTATCTTCCAGTAGGTTGCTTCTTTGCTACATAATCTGTGTTCTGCTAAAGATTTGTTCTGGTCCTTTAAAATTTTTTTTGGGTTAAATCCTTGGTTCTTCAACAAATGTCAAGGTCTATATACGCTGTGTTTTGATAAGTAATTTAATATGTAAAATGCTTTGAATGACGCTCCTGGTATGTATAAGAAAAACTTCCTTAAACAGGTTAAAGTAGAAATTTCATGATGTATAGTAATACGTCATTGGATTTTCGATGAAACACTGTGTGTCTGGACATAAAAATCATTTCAAAGTCCTTCTCATATTGTACTGCTTAACAGCAGAAACAACAGAATAAAGCATGAAGGAAAAAAAATTCAACATTTTAATGAAAGTGACCAGAACAAATTTTTAGCAGCAAAGCATTTACATCAATTTAAGTGCTGTGGTGAGTTACACTGGGTAAGTTTGAGGTTGAGGTAGATATTACAGTGTTCAAGTAACAGTTGCTTTTAAAGGCTATTTGCTATGTCAAACCTAGAGTTGTAATGATCATTTACAGATAGTTTAAAGTCTATCACTAAGAATGAAAATAAAACAAATAAAGGGATTGTTTATATCATATTTAGATTGTCTTCATATAGCATGGTGATTTGCTTGTTTTGAAATTGTTTTCAAGGTTTTTCAGTGAATAAAATTTTTCCCTATAACATAAAAATACTAACAACACTTTCCTGTTTCTTGAAATCCCAACTGAACAATGACATTTACAGTTATCCTTCTTACTTAATATTTAAGAGACATGTAAAAAAGAAAACCAGTTATGTTTGGTACCTTTGATAGCCATAGACTACCCACGGTATTTGTTATTGTTGCTAAATAAAAATCATGATGCCTGATGTTTCTTTTTAAATCAACATGACACATATAATTTGCTTTGTCTATATACATTTATTTTGAAAAGGCAATTCCTAATGTGCATAAAATCTAATACATATCATAGAGGGTGGGGTATCCTAATATACAGCATAGATTTTTACTTTTGCATTTGGCGCATTTCTTGATCTTTTATAATAGCTACCATTCATATCTGATCTAGAATCTTTGAGGCCTCCCTATAGTATGCACTGTTTCTGGGTTTTATTATTTTTAACACACTGTTGTGTTGATTTCTTCTTAGAGATGTGTTTGCCTAGACAAGGATGGCTAGACTATGGTGTTAAAAATACTATCTAGTTTCTTTAAATTCTGTTTCTTATACTTATATTGTTTAATGTTGTTCTCGATTTTTCCCCGTGGGAATTTTTTTTAAGTGATTTAGTGATTTTTGGTTATAAAATCTAAACAGGTTTTATGATTTGTTTTCATAATTAGATTAGCTTTCTGTCATGTCACCATTAAATAACTCTTCTTTCCTGCTGTTTCTGGTTTCCCACCAAACTACTAGATGCTTATTGAGTATTTGACTCCTACTAATAAATTGACTAGGTGATAGAAAGTATAACTCAATAAGGAATTAAGAATGAAATTTAACAATCCATAAATTATCTAGGCATCTGTTTCCTTCTATATACAGTTCGTTCTAAAAATCAGGTCATAGGTCCATTATTCTTGTCAATTCAGAAAAAGTCTGTTCCTAGATTCTCTAATCATTCTAAAAATATTCTCTGCACTACCCTGTTTATCATACTTATAACTAAGTGTCCATAAGTATTTGTATTTAAAGAGTAATGGCATGAATTATGCTAATGATTGAGAGTATTTTTTTACACTTAAGTGATTTGCATATTCTTTTGAAACAACTCAGTTCTTTGTCTTAGCTCTCTTTTTCCCATGTTAATTAACTTTGCTGAAAGTAAACATTTAGCAAAAAAATATGCATTTTAAGTCAATTCCCAAATGTTTTATCACTGCACAGTTATCCTTTGGCATTTAAATATTTAAAACCTAAATTAGATTTTCAAGATCATTGGAGTCTTTGAAAGCTTGAGTCCAAACTCTTCCTTTTATTTTCACATTCATTCAATATGTGTTTATTTAGTGCCTATTATGTAGCAGGCACTGTTCTATTCTGCCTTTCAATGAAGCTCCCCTGTCAATACACTTCCATGTGCCAAGTAATATTAGTAACCATAATTCCACAGTTGCTTTCCATTTCACTCTATTCTCATAATTTCATCTTTACAATCCTCATATGGAACTTGTATAAAACAAATATGTATTTCCACATTCCCAGATAGTGAAGACTTGTGGATAGGTTTCCCAAAAACTTTCATGGAAACTTTCATTATCCCTTTTCATGCTTATTAGTTCTTAGCAGGGAGACATTTGGCAACAATAAACATGACTTGCCTGAGGATTTATTATATTATTGCACTTAGTTTCATTCATTTGACAAATGCATTTCACATTTGACCATACCCATTTATTTTTGCACATTAAGCTAATATAAGAAATCAGTTTGAAAGTGACAACAATAACCAAAATAAAAAAGGAGTCAGTTTATTTATGAGGGAAAGGGGTAAAATCTACAATACTACAGTTAGAAACATGATGCTTTAATATATTATCAATAGAGCATACACAGATCCTGTCCTCAAAAATGTTAAAATGTGTGTAAGCTGTTTTTTTATTACAAAGAATAAATGTAGTTGACACATGTATAACTAGCTCTCTCACAAAAGTACAGTTGAAATTTGTCTTCCTCTGGATAATATCAACTGCTGGTGAAACCACTGTTTTAGATCTGTAAATATTATTCTGTGGTTACTAATAACTGTTATATTTAACTATGTCTGGAATCATAGTTGACTGTTTCATTAGACTGTCTCAGATTCTGGAAACAGGCTGTATCAGGCTGTTAAAGGACATTAAATCAATAGTTATTTATTATGTGCCTACTCTGTGCTAGACTTTTAATATATGTTTATTAGATGTTTCCAGCAACCATGTAAACATGAGCATGGTATAATAGTAATTAATTTTGACTATCCAGATCTGGTTTCGGGAATATTTTTAGGGTTGAAGTGTTAATGTTAACGTGTTTGTTTATTCAGGGACACAATATTAAGACCAAACAAATCTGTGTTCTTAAAGGTCCTGCCAAAAAAACTTGAGATCCAGAAAAATCAGAGTTAATAGTTTAAGCAATAATAAAATAAAAGCCTTAAAATAAAATTTTTATAGAGACCAGATCTTGTTGAACAAACTTTTTTTAAAATAAAAATTCTATGATATAGCTCTAAGCTTCTTTATTGACATGTTTCTTTAAATCAAACATTTCAGATAAGAAACAAGAGGATAAACAAAGCCAGGTTTTATTATACATAGAAGAAAAAAGTTTAACTTGGCCACAGTTGTTTATAAAAATCTTATTTACCTAATTTTTATCTGTGAAAAAAATATAACATCAATGTCAGGATTAAAGTTTGAGTATTTTAATTAAGAAGCTTGAGAGTTAGTTTTTACTTCTACAGTGAATTTCACAACAGTTGGCATAGACAATGGTATTGTGGAATTATTTTATCAGAAGAATTTGTAGACCTAGTGCCATCGTTTACAACTATGGCAGTTAATTAAAAGTATTACTAGAGTGCACATTTTAAACAATTTCTTTATTGTGCATTTATCATCAACAGAAGTTTGCACTGTACAAAATTACTCAACTTTTTACTATCATGTCTATTAAAAGACTAGTATGTGCCATTGTCCGCATTTTCTCATCACACATTTATCTTCAATTCTGCCAATATTAGTTTACTCATGACCTGAAAATGTCATACCTTGAAGGAGTAACAGGGATCTAGGAGTTCCTTATGTTCCAGGCCCTGGCATGGCACTTTATATTCACCATCTCATTTAATCCACAATATAGCGGTGCACAATACATTATCACCCTTGTTTTAAAGATAAGGAAACTGAGGCAATGAAGTTAAAATTTTTGCCCAAAAGTAAGTGACAGTAACATATTTGAAACTTGACTTTATATGACTAAGTTTATTAAAAAGAAGACAGTATCATTTTTAATTTTAAGAAATAAAGAATACCGCTAATATAATAGTACCACAAAGAAAATCATTAGGCAGCAAATGTGAGATGAATATCTTTTTTTTTGCATTGCTTCCAATGGAAAAAACTGTACATTATAAAACAATATCATCCTTAGTTTTTGTAAGTTGAGGAAACACAAGAGAAAGACATTCCTTAATCTGTATCCATATCTATATTTTGTGCTGTGCAGTGCTGAGTTGCTCAGGCATGTCTGACTCTTTGAGACCCCATGAACTATAGCCCACCAGGCTCCTCTCTCCCTGGGGATACTCCAGGCAAGAATTCTGGAGTGGGTTGCCATGCCCTCCTCCAGGAGATCTTCCCCACCCAGGGACTGAACCGAGGACTCCTGCATTACAAGCAGATTCTTTACCATCTGAGCCACCAGGGAACCCATGTATACTGGAGTGAGTAGCTATCCCTTCTCTAGGGATCTTCCTGACCCAGAAATCAAACCACGGTCTTCTACACTGTAGGCAGATTCTTTACCAGCGGATTTGCCTGGGAAGCCCATCTGTATACTTGTGTCTATACATGATAATGATAACCCTTAACATGATTTTTAAAGAATTACTTTATTAAAATTTTTTTTCAGGCAATTTTATCCTGCAGTTATGTCACTGCCTTTCTGTTTACCTATCAAGATCTTCTACGTACTACTAGAATTTCTGAAGCTGTTCAAAGAATACTCCCATATTTCAATGATTTTGACTGAATTACATGAGCACATATAGCAATAAAACATTAATGGAATACTGGAGACTATATATTTTTTCCTTTAAGAAAATATCTGAAGAAGGACTTTCCTTGGTGTACAGTTGATGGAATCTGCCTGCCAATCCGGGGAACACGGGTTCGATTCCTGGTCTGGGAAGATTCCACATGCCAAGGAGCAACTAAAGACCCGTGGGCAACAGCTACTAAGCCTGCACACAGGAAGTCTGTGTTCTGGAATCAGATACGCCACTGCAATGAATGAGAAACTTGCACATTGCAATGAAGAGCAGTCCCTGTTTACCGCAAGCAAAGAAAGCCCAGGAAGCAAAGAAGCCTTAAAGACCGAGTGCAACCAATAAATAAAAAAAATAAAATATCCGAGGAAAATGCATTAGAATTACATTAACTATCTAGAGTTTTTATAAAGGCTAGATACAGGTAAAATCAATATACTATTTAGCGGACAGTTGAACCAAAACTCAATTTATTTCTTTATTATTTGTTTCTTTTTCAGTCTATACTGAAAAATAGGCAAGTAGGGACATAAATGGGGCTTCCCAGGCGGCGCTAGTGGTAAAGAACCCTTATGCCAATGCAGGAGATGTAAGAGGCATGGCTTTGATCTATAGGTCGGGAAGATCCCTTAAAGGAGGGCATGGCAACCTACTCCAGATTCTTGCCTGGAGAGTCCCCATGGCAGAGGCGCCTGGTGGACTACAGTCCACGGGATCACACAGAACTGGACATGACTGAAGCAACGCAGCAAGCACAGGGACACAATTAAACATAACTTTCTCTCATCTTTTGACCACTCTACGTGACAGAAAATTAAGTTAAAGGTAAAACACTTCTAAGCGTCCAATGAGCAAATAATTGATTTGTAAATTTAAGTTATGGAATGTAGGGAATCAGTTGGAAGTAGCAGAGCTGCCCAAAGGGTCAAAATGCTAGTTAGAGATCATGGATCCTTGACAAGGGAAATTTCAAAGGAGACACAGGTTGGGAGTAGGGTGGCAGAAGGGTTGGAGAGCAGCAAGATGACAAAGGTGAGTTCACCAGTGAAACACCAGCGACCAGTATTATATTCATAAAATAAAGTCATGTATTTTTACAACTATAGTCACCCAATCAAGTTTCCTTACTGTGGAAGTGGAGAGAGATGGCTGATGTGGGTCAGCCACATTAAAAATTAACACTGCAATTCATTAACAAATCTTTGCATTGGATAGAATTCATTATTAATACTTGCAGAGAGAAAAACCAAACTCCTTCACATGAGATATATTGTTCATGTTTTTAAAATACCAAAGTAATTTTGAAATACCAAAATAATAAAACTTTTAATTTTTGAAAAGGAATTTAAGCTGTACTTTTGAAAATATTTGTAATATTTTCTATATTATATATAATTATAAGGTACAGAAGTTAACTTCTAAAAAGTTTAGAATTTTGATATTTAACTGAACTGGATATCATCTCTATTATAGACTCATGCCTAATATATAACACATATTTGTATATATGTTTATATATATATGTAAAAAATGGAGAAGCTCTGTTCAGTTCAGTTCAGTTCAGTCACTCAGTTGTGTCTGACTCTTTGCAACCCCATGAATCAGAGCACACCAGGCCTCTCTGTCCATTACCATCTCCCGGAGTTCACTTACAGTCAGCAAAAATAAAACCTGGAGCTGAGTGTGGCTCATCAAGAACTTATTGAAAGATTCAGACTTAAATTGAAGAAAATGGGGAAAATCACTAGGCCATTCAAGTATGAACTAAATAAAATCCCTTATGATTAATTATACAGTGGAGGTGATGAATAGATTCAAGTGATTAGATATGCTAGACAGAGTGCCTGAAAAATATGGCCAGAGGTTCATGACACTATACAGGAGGTGGTGACCAAAACCATCCCAAAGAAAAAGAAATGCAAGAAGGTGAAGTGGTTGTCTAAGGAGGCTTTACAAAGCGTTGAGAGAAGAGAAGCAAAAGGCAAGGGAGAAAAGGAAAAATGTGGTAAAGATCTAATAGAAGCAGAAGAGATTAAGAAGAGATGGCAAGAATACACAGAACTGTACAAAAAAGATCTTAAGGACCTGGAAAATGATGGTGTGGTCATTCACCTAGAGCCAGACATCTTGGAGTGTGAAGTCAAGTGGGCCTTAGGAAGCATCACTATGACCAAAGTTAGTGGAGGTGATGAAATTCCAGCTGAGTTATTTCATATTGTAAAAGATTGTGATGTTAAAGCATTGCACTCAATATGCCAGCAAATTTGGAAAACTCAGCAGTGGCCACAGGACAGGAAAAGGTCAGTTTTCATTCTAATCTCAAAGAAGGGCAATGCCAAAAATGTTCAAACTACCAGACAACTGCACTTATTTCATATGCTAGCAAGGTAATGCTCAAAATCCTTCAAGCAAGTCTTCAGCAGCACGTGAACCAAGAACTTCCAGACTTTCAAGCTGGATTTAGAAAAGGCAGAGGAACCAGAGATGGATAAAATTGCCAACATCTGCTGGATCATAGAAAAAGGAAAAGCAAGAGAATTCCAGAAAAACATCTACTTCTGCTTCATTGACTATGCTGAAACCTTTGACTGTGTGGACCACAACAAATTGTGGGAAATTCTTAAAGAGATGGGAATATTAGATCACCTTACCTGTCTCCTGAGAAACCTGTATGCAGGTCAAGAAGCAACAGTTCAGTCACTCAGTCATATCCGACTCTTTGCAACCCCATGGACTGCAGCACAGCAGGCCTCCCTGTCCATCACCAACTCCCAGAGCTTGTTCAATCTCAAGTCCATCAAGTAGGTGATGCCATCCAACCATCTCATCCTCTGTCATCTCCTTCTCCTCCTGCCTTCATTTTTTCCCAGCATCAGGATCTTTTCCAATGAGTTAGTTCGTCACATCAGCTGGCCAAAGTATTGGAGTTTCAGCTTCAACATCAGTCCTTCCAATGAATATTCAGGACTGATTTCCTTTAGGATGGACTGGTTTGATCTCCTTGCTGTCTAAGGTGCTCTCAGGAGTCTTCGCCAACACCACAGTTCAAAAGCATCAATTTTTCGGTGCTCAGCTTTCTTTATGGTCCAACTCTCACATCCATACATGACTACTGGAAAAATCATAGCTTTGACTAGATGGACTTTTGTTGGCAAAGTAAGGTCTCTGCTTTTTAATATGCTGTCTGGGTTGGTCATAGCTTTTCTTCTAAGGAACCAGCATCTTTTAATATGATGGCCACAGTCATCATCTTCAGTGATTTCTAAGTAACAGAACTGGACATTCAACAATGGACTGATTCCAAATTGGGAAAGAAGTATGTCAAGGCTGTATATTGTCACCCTGTTAGCTTAACTTATATGTAGAATCCATCACACAAAAAGCTGAACTGGATGAATCACAAGCGGCAGTCAAGATTGCTGAGAGAAATATTAACAGCCATAGATACGTTGATGATACAACTCTAATAGCTGAAAGTTAAAAGAACTAAAAAGCCTCTTGATGAGGGTGAGAGAGTGTGAAAAGTCGGTCTTGAAATTCAACATTCAAAAACTAAGATCATGGCATCCGTTCTCATTAATTCCTGGCAAATAGATGGAAAAACGATGGAAGCAGTGACAGATTTTATTGTCTTGGGCTCCAAAATCACTGCAGATGGTGACGTCAGCCATGAATTAAAAGACGCTTGCTCCTTGGAAAGAAACCTATGACAAACTTAGAAAGTATATTAAAAAGCAGAGACATCACTTTGTTGACAAAGATCTTTATAGTCAAAGCTATGGTTTTTTCCAGTAGTCATGCAGAGATGTGGAAGTTGGACCATAAAAAAGGCTGAGCACTGAAGAATTGATGCTTTCAAACTGCGGTTCTGGAGAAAACTCTTGGGAGAGTCCTTTGGACAGCAAGGAGATCAAATCAGTCAATACTAAAGAAAATCAACCTTGAATATTCATTGGAAGGACTGATGCTAAAGCTGAAGCTCCAAAACTCTGGCCACCTGATGTGAAGTGCCAACTCATTGGAAAAGACCTTGGTGCCGAGAAAGATTGAAGGCAGGAGAAGAAGGGAGTGGCCAGAGGATGAGATGGTTGGATGACATCATCAACTCAATGTACATGAGTCTGAACAAACTCTGGGAAATAATAAAGGACAGGGAAGCCTGGTATGCTGTAGTCCATGGAGTTCAAAGAGCTGGACATGACTGAGTGACTGAAGAACAGCAACACCAATTTAGAGAGAAGGCCATAAAATGTTAATGGAAATGGTTTCCCTTGTTCTGGAGAAGACAATATCCATTTAAGGTTATAGGAATATATGATAATAGGAGAAAAGCAACAATGGTTGATAAATCCATTTGTTCTCTGAAGTGCTTTCTATGTGCTAATCATATACAATTCATCTTTGTACTTTTCAAAAATTAAATTATAATTTATGATATTGTCTTTTATGTTACATCTGAACATGGAGATAGATAGAAGCAAAACATTTATGATGCCGAGAAGCTGGATGGGAAGCAATTGATATCCTTACGCTAGGAATCACAAGACCCAGATTTGAGTCTCAGCTCTACAACTTTTAGCCTCCTTAGCTCTGGGCAATTTATTCATAAAATTAAAAGCTAAATCTCACCTGTTTCAAAGTAAATCTCAGGCAATAGGTGGTGAGGAACAACCTTCTGAGTTTCTCATTTGTTTTCCTTTTCTTTTTTCCCATTCACTTTTTAATTAAGACTATTTTTTTTTAAAAGAGTGATTTCCATTCACAGAAAAATTGAGAGGAGAGCACGCAGATTTCCTATATATTTTCTGTCCCACATACGCATGCTGCTGCTGCTACTGCTGCTAAGTCACTTCAGTCGTGTCCACCCTGTGCAACCCCATAGACGGCAGCCCACCAGGCTCCCCCGTCCCTGGGATTCTCCAGGCAAGAGCACTGGAGTGGGTTGCCATTTCCTTCTCCAGTGCATTAAAGAGAAAAGTGAAAGTGAAGTAGCATAGTCTCCTTCATTATCAGTGACCCCACTAGTAAGGTATCTGTTACAAATGATTAAATTAAATTGTCAAAATATAATCACCCAAGTACATAGCTTACATTATAGTTCACTCTCAGGTTTGGGTTTTGTACACTCTATAGGTCTGGAAAAATGTATGACTAGCAGTATGCATATGGTATCATACAGATTATTTCCACTGCCTTAAAAATCCCCTATGCTCAACCTATTCATCTTCCATCCAACCTCCTTCTACCTTTGGAGTTTTTAGCCATTTCCATAATTTTACCTTTTTAAGAATGTTACATAGTTGAAATCATACAGTATGTAGTCTTTTCAGGTTGACTTTTTTTCACTTATTAATATGCATTTAAGTTTCCGTCATGTCTTTTCAAGGCCTAGTAGCTCATTTCTTTTTTTTTTAATCACTGAGCAATACTTCATTTTCTGGATGTACCACAGTTTATTTAGCCATTCACCCACTAAAGGACATCTTGGCTGCTTCCACATTTTGGCGATTATAAAATAATGCTGCCATAAACATCCATGTGCAGGCTTTTGTGTGGTTGTAAGTTTTCAACTTCTTTGAATAAACACCAAGAAGCATGACTGCTGGATTATATGGTAAGGTCATGCTTACTTTTGTAAGAAAGTGTCAAACTGTCTTCCTAAGTGGTTGTACCATTCTGCATTTTCATCAACAATGAATGAGAGATCCTGTGGCTACACATTTTTGCTGGCAGTTGGTTTTGTCAGTGCTCTAGATTTTGGCTATTTTGTTGATAATAGGTGTACAGTGGTATCTCATTTTAATTTGCTTTTCCCATGGATGTCTTGGTCTTCCAACTTTGTTCTTCAACACTGTGTTGGCTGCTCTAAGTCTTGCACCTCTTCATCTTTGTACTTGCTTAATGATTCCGTGCCATGCTTTATTTATTGCAGGCATGCGACTGCTTGCACTCATGATGTTGCTGTTCACTTGCTAAGTCATATCCAACTCCTGTGACCCTCATGGACTGCAGTACACCAGGCTTCTCTGTCCTTCAGTATTTCCTGGAGCTTGCTCAAACTCATGTCCATTCAGTCGGTGATGCCATCCAACCATCTCATCCTCTGTCGTCCCCTTCTCCTCTTGCCCTCAATCTTTCCCAGCATCAGGATCTTTTCCCATGAGTTGGTTCTTCACATCAGGTGGCCAAGGTATTGGAGCTCAGCTTCAGGATTAGCCCTTCCAATGAATATTCAGGATTTATTTCCTTTAGGATTGGCTGGTTTAATCTCCTTGCAGTCCAAGGGACTCTCAAGAGTCTTCTCCAACACCACAATTCAAAGGCATCAATTCTTTGGCATGTACCCATGATGAGGTTTATATAATGACCCACAGATATATGCAATACTATTTCATCTTAAATTTACTCAGTGAGGGGTTAAAAATGCATATTATATGTATATACTACAGCTGTGTACAAATTAGATACCATATACGTACATAAATATGCACAGGTATACATGAATATAAGACATGCTAATAATTCTTGGCTTGCTGCTGCTAATTCACTTCAGTAGTGTCCGACCCCGTGCGACCCCAGAGATGGCAGCCCACCAGGCTCCTCCATTCCTGAGATTCTCTAGGCAAGAACACTGGAGTGGGTTGTCATTTCCTTCTCCAATGCGTGAAAGTGAAAAGTGAAAGAAGTCGCTCAGTCGTGTCCGACTCTTAGCGACCCCGTGGACTGCAGCCTACCAGGTTCTTCAGTCCATGGGATTTTCCAGGCAAGAGTACTGGAGTGGGGTGCCATTGCAATTCTTGGTTTACAGACTTTAAATTATGTTAATGGAATGCACTTAGTAAATTTGAAATAAATGTTAATGATCATCTTTGAAATTTTTTACTTTAGCTACTACCACTTTTACCTTTTCAATCCCCATATACTATTGGGTACTGGCATCTAGTAAACCATTTATTTCACTTTGTACTTTTGACAGTCAGATTAATCTGTTTTGATAAGAGCTGTAAAATTATTTTGTCAATATACTGGAGGCATTGTAAAATGTTAGGATTGACTCAGAATGTCTTTCTTCAACTGATTTTAGGCTTTCTAAAACAATAAGGTATTTTCAGAAATATTTGTTAGTTTCTCATTAGCAGTAGAAAAGCCCAACTCCTCCACTATATTTTCAAACTTATTTTGAAACTAGGCTCCATTTTTAATGCAACTTTATTTTACATCACTTCAGTATGTGGAACCTCTGGTCCAGACAGGCTTCTCAGTGTTTCACAAATATATATTCATGTTTTACCTTATGCCCTTGTTTAGTTGGGTTTATTTCCACTTTATCCCCCCTTACTTAAATTCCAAATGTCAGTTTAGGTACAGATCAAGTATACTGCCTCCAAGAAGCCTTCTTCATTTCAACAACATTAGCACATTTACTTTTGAAAAATAGTTGTTCCCATATTCAGTAAATTCAGTACCATATTATAAGGGCTTACATTTCATGAGAGTTTAGACATGTTCCTATCTTCCCTGGTCGCTCAGATGGTAAAAAAAAGCGTCTGCCTGCAATGCGGGAGACCCAAGTTCGATTCCTGGGCCAGGAAGATCCCCTGGAGAAGGAAATGGCAATCCACTCCAGCACTCTTGCCTGGAAAATTCCATGGACAGAAGAGACTGTTAGGCTACAGTCCATGGGGTCGCAAAGAGTTGGACACGACTGAGCAAGCTTCACTCACTCACTCAGACATGTTCAGAGAAGAAGCTGATTTGGGGTTGGCTTTCCTGGTGGCTCAGAGGTTAAAGCGTCTGCCTCCAATGCAGGAGACCCAGGTTTGATCCCTGGGTTGGGAAGATCCCCTGGAGAAGGAAATGGTAACCCACTGGAGAATTCTTGCCTGGAGAATCTCATGGGCAGCAGAGCCTGGTAGGCTACTGTCCATGGGGTCAAAAAGAGTCAGACATGATTGAGGGACTTCACTTTCACTTTTCACTTTCATATACTATTATGGCAGAAAGGGATGAAGAACTAAAGAGCCTCTTGATGAAAGTGAAAAAGGAAAGTGAAAAAGTTGGCTTAAAGCTCAACATTTAGAATACTAAGATCATAGCATCCGGTCCCATCACTTCACGGCAAATAGATTGGGAAACAGTGGAAACAGTGGCTGACTTTATTTTTCTGGGCTCTAAAATCACTGCAGATGGTGACGGCAACCACAAAATTAAATAAAAGATGCTTACTCCTTGGAAGGAAAGTTATGATCAACCTAGACAGCATATTCAAAAGCAGAGACATTACTTTGTCAACAAAGGTCCGTCTAGTCAAAGCTATGGTTTTTCCAGTGGTCATGTATGGATGTGAGAGTTGGACTATAAATAAAGCTGAGCACCAAAGAATTGATGCTTTTGAACTGTGGTGTTGGAGAAGACTCTTGAGAGTCCC
>SJYC01082171.1:0-30615 GCA_006408675.1 Madoqua kirkii | reverse complement strand
ATTTGTATATATTATAAAAAAGGTTTAATTTTTATACATTATAACATTCTACTATATTAAGTGTTAGACCTTGTAACTGTATTCTTTGTTACTCATTTAAATAGTTAATACCCACAACCCCTGGAAATGTTTCCAAAGTGTCATCTATATTTAGATTCATATTGGTTTATATATTTGAAAATGCTTAAGTAGCACTTTTAAAAATTGTTTTGTGGATATACATAGCTACAGTGAAAGTCATAAAAATTTAAGACAACTGTATAATATGGGAAACTAAATATTCAGTATTCTGTAATAGCTTATAAAGAAAAAGGCTTTCCCAGGTGGTTCAGTAGGTAAAGAATCTGCCTTCAATGCAGGAGACCCAAGAGACCTGGGTTTGATCCCTGGGTTGGGAAGATGCCCTTGGTGAGGGCATGGCAACCCACTCCAGTATTCTTGCTTGGAGAATCCCATGGACAGAGGGGCCTGGCACGCTGCAGTCCATGGGACACTTTTAAAAATTGTTTTGTGGATATACATAGCTACAGTGAAAGTCATAAAAATTTAAGACAACTGTATAATATGGGAAACTAAATATTCAGTATTCTGTAATAGCTTATAAAGAAAAAGGCTTTCCCAGGTGGTTCAGTAGGTAAAGAATCTGCCTTCAATGCAGGAGACCCAAGAGACCTGGGTTTGATCCCTGGGTTGGGAAGATGCCCTTGGTGAGGGCATGGCAACCCACTCCAGTATTCTTGCTTGGAGAATCCCATGGACAGAGGAGCCTGGCACGCTGCAGTTCATGGGTTACAAAGAGTCAGACATGACTGAGGCGATTGAGCACATAAGTGAAAAGAATGTGAAAAAGAATATATATGTGTTCTGCACCTGAAGCTAACATGACATTGTAAATCAACTATACTTTAATTAAACAAAAAATATTTCAAAAGTATTATCTCCAGACTTTTATTTCTTTAAAGTTTAGGTTTAGTAGTTATGTACATAAATTTTTTATGTTATGTATTGTTTGGACTGAATCTTGTTCTCTCAAAATTTATATGTTCAAATCTTGTTTTCTCAAAATTTATACATTCAAATCCTAATCTTTAATACCTCAGAAAATTACTATATGAAGACAAGGCCTTGAAACAGACAGTTGAGGTAAGAGGAGTTCAAAGAGGTGGGCCCTAATCCAACATAACTGGTGTCCTTCAAAGAGGAGATTAGAACACGGGTTACACAGGTGGAAGGATAGTCATCTGAGAAGGAGCCATCTGCAAGCCAAGCAGACAGACCTCCAAAGAAACCAAACTTGCTGACTCCATGATCTTGGACTTTCAGCTTCCAACACTGTGAGGAAATAGATCTCTGCGCTTTAAGCTGTGCAATCTAGTATTTTGTTATGGTAGCCCTAGAAAACTAATACATACATTAATATAACAAAAAGTAATTGATTACTTATTAGGTTCAAGGCAGTCTTCTTTGCTGCTAAGGGACATCAACATTTGGTAACATCAATTTGAGAACTCACCTCTATCTTGTGAGAAAGAGAGATATCATCTCACTATAAAGAGGAGGGAACTAAAATATTGAGACATCACCGAAAATAAGTTACATGACTGGTAAAGTGGCAGGATCGGGGTTGAGTTTAATTTTAACCGCCAAACATAAATGATAATAAAAATAACAAAAAATAAAATACTACAATCACCAATACAGATGATACTCAAAAACAGTTAATAGATACCATGCATTTTACTTTATAAAGTAGAATCATTTCTGCGGCTCATCATTACCATCAATCATTTGTGCTGATTTTTAAGCATTACAGAAACTAAGTTCTTGAATATTTTACAGTGAAAAACATAGTGATCAAATCTATTCTATATAAGAGACCATTTATAGTCTGGTACTGCTGTGGTGTTGGAGAAGACTCTTGAGAGTCCGTTGGACTGCAAGGAGATCCAACCAGTCCATTCTGAAGGAGATCAGCCCTGGGTGTTCTTTGGAAGGAATGATGCTAAAGCTGAAACTTCAGTACATTGGCCACCTCTTGCGAAGAGCTGACTCACTGGAAAAGA
Source organism: Madoqua kirkii (assembly GCA_006408675.1). Lineage (NCBI taxonomy): Eukaryota > Metazoa > Chordata > Mammalia > Artiodactyla > Bovidae > Madoqua > Madoqua kirkii. Next base: position 28,552 of record SJYC01082171.1, on the reverse strand, counting down.
CTCTGTTACTGGGAGGAATGGGGAGCAGGAGGAGAAGGGGATAACAGAGGATGAGATGGCTGGATGGCATCACTGACTTGGCGTGAGTCTGGGTGAACTCCGGGAGATGGTGATGGACAAGGAGGCCTGGCATGCTGCGATTTATGGGGTCGCAAAGAGTCGGATATGGGCAACTGAACTGAACTGAATGTTGTATATTGGCCTTCGGCTATATAAAGTCATGTTTGTTCTAGCATAGTTAACCTAGGTTTCACTTTTAAATATGTGTTTGCAATACAAAAATCTGATTTAAGGGAGATGACCTCACCATTTCATATTTCTGGAACCAGTCGTTTCAAGAACCCCAACCTGTGTATGAAGCCACTGGTATGTATATTCTTTACTCCTTTCTAATTTTTCATTTGCAGTAGTATCCTTATACATACATTCTTCTTCCTTATCTAGGGAAGCGTGAGTCTGGGTGAACTCCGGGAGATGGTGATGGACAAGGAGGCCTGGCATGCTGCGATTTATGGGGTCGCAAAGAGTCGGATATGGGCAACTGAACTGAACTGAATGTTGTATATTGGCCTTCGGCTATATAAAGTCATGTTTGTTCTAGCATAGTTAACCTAGGTTTCACTTTTAAATATGTGTTTGCAATACAAAAATCTGATTTAAGGGAGATGACCTCACCATTTCATATTTCTGGAACCAGTCGTTTCAAGAACCCCAACCTGTGTATGAAGCCACTGGTATGTATATTCTTTACTCCTTTCTAATTTTTCATTTGCAGTAGTATCCTTATACATACATTCTTCTTCCTTATCTAGGGAAAAATATGAAAATATTATTTGTTTTTTAAAGAAATCAAGTTTTGGCCAAGCAGCTTAGTCAATTTTATCACAAGAAAGAAAAAAACAAGACAGGTCATGGGAGCTAAATCATCTGTAAGAAAAATACTGTCAGTCACTTATAGATTAAGTACTTTTCCTGTTTGAGTTTTAAACCCACTTATTTTGAAAAGCAGAGTCGTTTTAATGAAACCAACATCCTATAGAGCTTGTTTTTGTGCTTTAGTTAGAAAATCAAAATAATTACTTTTGGATCAAAACTATGGTTTTTCCAGTAGTCACGTATGGATGTGAACACTGGACCATAAAGAAGGCTGAACACCAGAAAATTGATGCTTTCAAACTGTGGTGCTGGAGAAGACTCTTGAGAGTCCCTTAACACAAGGAGATAAAGCTAATCAGCCTTAAAGGAAATCAACTCTGACTATTCATTGGAAGGACTGATGGTGAAGCTCCAATACTTTGGCCACCTGATACGAAGAGCCGACTCATTGGAAAAGACTCCTGATTCCGGGAAAGTTTGAGGGCAGGAGGGCAAGGGGATGAGAGAGGATGAGATGGTTGGATGGCACACTGACTCAATGAACATGAGTCTGACTAGACTCTGAGAGATAGCCATGGGCAGGGAAGCCTGGTGTGCAGCAGTCCATGGGGTTGCAAAGAGTCAGGCATGTCTTAGCGGATGAACAATTCTTTCACTATAGATCTTCAAACATAGAAAGTAATCGTTTATTTGCAGGTTGTTTGGAGGACAAATGAGACATACTGTGGAGCTTATTTTGAATGCTACGTGCATGGGCAGAGACACATTCACACATGTATACACTCTCAGCATCTATTGTTTTGACTATGTTAAGGCAATATATTCATCATGTCTTTTTCTTTTTTTCCTTAAAATTTGCTGTGGTACTAGTGAAATGACTAGTTTTCAGTCCAAAGAGATATAAGGTCCAATTCTCAGAAAAGCTACAAGTCAAGATGTTTATTTCTCTAAATTACATTACTTAACTTCCTGTTAACTTCTCATGACATCTTACATTTCTAAAATGGTCATATCCCTTGTTTCCTGCGTGCATGCTAAGCTCCTGTAGTTGTGTCCGACTCTTTGTGACCTTATGGACTGTAGCCAGGCTCCTTTGTCCATGGCCTAACCCAGGCGAGCATACTGGAGTGGATTGCCATTTTCTTCTCCAGGGGATCTTCCCCACCCAGGGATCAAACTCGTGTATCTGTTGGCAGATTCTTTACCACTAGCACCAACTGGACTTCCTGAATTTAAGCCAATCCCTCAGTTGGGAAAGTATCCGCCTGCAAGGCAGGAGGTCCTGGTTCAATTCCTGGGTGGGGAAGATTCGCTGGAGAAGGGATAGGCTACCCACTCCAGTATTCTTGGGCTTCCCTTGTGGCTCAGCTGGTAAAGAATCCATCTGCAACGTGGGAGATCTGGGTTCGATTCCTGGCTTGGGAAGATTGCCCTGGAGAAGGGAAAGGCTACCCATTCCAATATTCTGGCGTCTGACATGACTGAGTGACTTTCATTTTCATTTTCTCCATAGTTGCTGTACTGAAGGAGCAATTACTCTGCATTCAAGGGCTGACTACTGAATTCATGAGCAGACACCATTTTAATAAACAGCCTTCTTTATATAAAAAAGAGACTCAAACAAAGGGATACCCATTCCAATATTCTGGCGTCTGACATGCTGAGTGACTTTCATTTTCATTTTCTCCATAGTTGCTGTACTGAAGGAGCAATTACTCTGCATTCAAGGGCTGACTACTGAATTCATGAGCAGACACCATTTTAATAAACAGCCTTCTTTATATAAAAAAGAGACTCAAACAAAGGGAAGATTTGGGCTTGCCACCCCAGTTACTGCATTAAGCACTAAGTTTCTTTTCCAGCAGAGTCCCAGGGTTTTATCTGCCTTTCTTGGTTGATCAGACCAAATGGTGAGCCTATGAGTGCAGTGACAGAAAGGAATGACAGAGAGGAATCAGTGACCCTGATAATCAACTGAACCCACAATTGGAACTTTCCCTACTCTTGATATGTAGCAAGTGTACTTTTAGCTAAAAATAATCTTTGCGTCTTTCTGCATTTGAAAATAGAGACATATACTTTCAATAGCCCCTTTTTAAAGTGCTCTTTCTAAAAAGTTTTCCTCAATTCTACAATAGCACTCCATAAACCCTAAGTGGTTTTACATCAGACTCACTCCAGTTTCTCAATAATCATCCCTGAGTAAAGATTAGAGATTTCATTGCAAGAGTCCAGCTCATATTAATTCCTTTAACCTGAAGGCATGGATTGGTAGATTGGCATGAATTCAGTGTTAAAAGAGAACTGGCATAGCGGTGACATTGGCTGGAGAGATGCAAGCATACTGCCATTCAAATGCTGCAGGAAATGATTCTGGCAAGTGACTTTTGCTATACCATTTCAAGATTACCCCTGTCACTGAGGAGAAAGTAGGATTTACTTCCTGAAGCTTGCTTTCAGCATTTTGTTTAGGAAGAATAATGGTGCCAGGTTTACTTACAGACCTTTATCATTTTCTAGTTCAGTTCAGTTGCTCAGTCGTGTTCGACTCTTTATGACTCCATGGACTGCAGCACGCCAGGCTTTCCTGTCCATCACCAACTCCCGGAGATTGCTCAAACTAATGTCCATCAAGTCAGTGATGCCATCCAACCCTCTCATCCTCTGTCATCCCCTTCTCCTCCCGCCTTCAATTTTTCCCAGCATCAGGGTCTTTTCAAGTGAGTCAGTTTGAGTTGGAGTATTGGAGTTTCAGCTTCAGCATCAGTCCCTTTCAATGAGTATTTAGGACTTACTTCCTTTAGGGTGAACCGGTTGGATCTCTTTGCAGTCCAAGGGACTCTCAAAAATCTTCTCCAACCCCACCAGTCAAAAGCATCAGTATTTTTGGCGCTCAGCTTCCTTTATAGCCCAACTGTCACATCCACACATGACTACTGGAAAAACTAGCTTTGACTGGATGGACCTTTGATGGCAAAGCTTTTTAATATGCTGTCTAGGTTGGTCATAGCTTTTCTTCCAAGGAGCAAGAGTCTTTTAATTTCATGGCTGCAGCCACCATCTGCAGTGATTTTTGAGCCCCCAAAATAAAGTGTCACTGTTTCCACTGTTTCCCCATCTATTTGCCAGGAAGTGATGGGACTGGATGCCATGATCTTAGTTTTCTGAAAGTTGAGTTTTAAGCCAACTTTTTCACTCTCCTCTTTCACTTTCATCAAGAGGCTCCTTAGTTCTTCTTCACTTTCTGCCATAAGGTGGTGTCATTTGCATATCTCACGTTATTGATATTTCTCCAGGCAATCTTGATTCCAGCTTGTGCTTCATCCAGCTTGGCATTTCTCATGATGTACTCTGTATGTAAGTTAAATAAGCAGGGTGACAATATACAGCCTTGATGTATTCCTTTCCTGATTTGGAACCAGTCTTTTGTTCCATATCCAGTTCTAACTGTTGCTTCCTGTCCTGCATATAGGTTTCTCAGGAGGCAGGTCAGGTGGTCTGGTATTCCATCTCTTTAAGAATTTACCACAGTTTGTTGTGATCCACAACAAACTATGACTATGATGGCATAGTCAGTAAAGCAGAAGTAGATGTTTTCCTGGAATTTTTCTAGTTAGACTTCCCAAAAAATCCTTTTGATTTTAGAAGAAACACCTTTCTGCCTGCAAAATGCAATCTACTACCTACCTACTGTTCTTTCCTATTTTTCTGGGTCTTCATTAATTTCTTGTACCATCATCCTAAGACAAAAGTTCTCTTTTTGATCCATGCTCTCCCCTAGTTACTACAGTCTATATATGCTGTTTTTACTTCAGGACACACATTCTATTAATTTTATTTAAATAAATTGTTAAACTCTTTTACTATATAAATAACACATTTTTACAAAAGTTAACCTTAAAAATACTGAAAAGTAAAAAGTCAAAGAAAAGAAAATCTACAAAAAGCCCACTATTCAAAGATAACCACTGAATAACTCTTTTAAGGCATTTCTTTGCAGTTCTTTTTTTCATAGATTTGTTTTATAGCATTTTTCCATTAGTACTATAACAAATGAATTCTATGTAATGGAAATCTAAACCTGAAAATGCTTTTAGGGGTTATAGGCTATGATGTACCAACTTGTTACATGAGGGTTTTTAATTATTCCATGTAATCCATTTTTAAGGTGGAATTAAAGATACCATGTCTGAATTTATGAATATTTTGAGGAACATGTTATAATCTATATCATCAAATAGTTTACAAAAGACTTTACCAATTTACCACAAGTTATATGAGGTTAATCATTTCACTAAGTCCCTAGTCAGCATGGGGATATTAAATATTTTAAAGCTGTTGATACTTTGGAAAAATATTGTCTAATACAGTCTTAATTTATATATTTCTACTGCTAGCAAAATTTAAAGTGGTTCCATATGATTTCTTATCAATGATATATAAAGTGTAAACTATCTTTCTTGTTCTTCCCAATTATCTGCTGGATTCTAGTATTTCCATTTTTGCTTTCCGACCATTCAGAATCCTTTATCTGTTACCACTGGTGCAAATCTTTTCTCCTGCCCATTGTTTGATTTTAATTTCTACTCTATTTTCAAAAGGGGCAAAATTTTCTCTAGGGATACAAATTTATCTCCTTGCTAAATATCTTCTAAACTATAAACCTTTTTCCTCTCATAATTTATAGGTTGTATCTCCCAGTTTGAAAAATATGATATCTAAGATTTCAGGGACAAATTCTACACTCTTCTAATATTTTGTCTTTCGCACTAAAATATATTGGTTAACAAAATTCCATTATGAGAACTCTAACTCTCTCAGGCTACTTTGTTTTCCCTTTTCATTCCCTCCTTAATTTACTGCAATCCGATTTTGTCAAACTGAAATTATCCTTACAATGAGGACCTTAAACCATCTTATCTACCAAGTACATTTATTCCTTATCTTCATTGGCCTCTTTGCTGAATTCAATTACACAGAACATTTTCTTTGTCTTAAAACTCTCTTCTCTGTGAGACTTTGGAACATTAGACTTCAAGTGCTTCCTTCCTGGCTCCTGTACATATACTCCCTCAGATGCTGATGCTTGTCAGTCTGTAGAATTTAGGAGCACCCTACCCTCACCACCTCATTCCATGCCTAATGTTCTGCTGGCCTTTGATGACAGTCAACTGGATAAAAAGATGGTACAGCGGTGGTTGAGTTGCTCAGTCGTGTCCGACTCTTGTGATCCCATGGACTGTAGCCTGCCAGGCTCCTCTGTCCATGATATTCTCCAGGCAAGAATACTGGAGCGGGTTGCCATTTCCTTCTCCAGAGGATATTCCTGACCCAAGGATCAAACTCAGGTCTCCTGCATTGGAGGCAGATTCTTTATCAACTGAGCTACAAGGGAAGCCGAGATAACTGGATACACAGTGTTTATCACCTCATGGGGGTGGCAGCTTAGAGGACTGGATATCACCAACCTCTGTTTTGTTCCTGTTCTCAGGTCCAGCTAGCTGAACCTCAGAATCACAGCGTGTTTTCATCATCATCCTAGTAAGTCTGCTTTTTCTCCTGACTCCCCAAGTCATGCAGACCAGATATTCTGGAGTTGTCCTTAGCTGCTCACTCCTTGTGTAATGATATCTAATCCAGAATTAGGTCTGGTCTCCCTGCCGGTCATCTCACTGATAGCTGGCTCCTTCTCATCTCCACTGCTCCGTTCTGAGCAGCAGTGGGGTCTCTGTTACTTACTGACATGTGTGCTTTAGCTCACTGCAAATGGCTTCCTCCCTGCACCGTTTCGCTGAAACTGTTCACACCAAGATCATTAATACTGCTAGATCCTTGGGATTTTTTGAAGTTCTTACTGACTCCTCTAATATTATACATCGTGCACTTCTTCCTTCTCAAAAGGCTTAGTTCCTCTGACCCTTGCTTAGTTACACTTGTCCTGTTTTTCTCTGCCCTACTGTCTAAACCTCAGTTTCCTTCAAGGGTTCCTCTTCCTTTGGCATCTCTTCCAATCTCAGGAGTCTTCTCTGGTGTAACATCCTAGCCCCATCTTATTCTTTGGTTATAAGCTTTCTATCAGAGGATATTCCCTTCAAGTTCTTCTATCACTTTCTGAAATGTTATCCAAAGCCTCTCTGTTAGGTATCCTACAGATAATTTAAACAGACTATGTAAAAAGCTAAACTCAAGTTTTATCCCACCTTTTCCAAGTTCCTATAATTCTATCATCATCGTCGGTGTAAAACTCAGAACCCTGAGTGCTGTACTGAACCAGTATCCTTCCTCACACTTTAACTGCAGATTTTTCCTCCTAAATTCTTTTCATTCTGTCAGATCTCTAGTATCTGCATTGTCACTATTTTAATTCGGCCCATTATCATCTCTTCTCAGTTACTTAACAGCATTCTCACTGGTCTTTTTGCTTTTGACCTTGTTCCCACTTATATATCTCCATACTGCAAGTGGTCTTTCTAAAGAATCCATTTAGTTTGCACTTTCATAGGTTGAATTCTTGGTTCTCTACTGTGTCTGGGTAATGTTCAAAACATTTTGCATGGCATACAGGCGTTCCTTATCCCTTCAGATACATCTTTTAAGTTCCTCCCTCAACCACCCAGAAGTATTATAATTACTCAAAATGATCTCGTTTGCCTATAGACATTGTGTTTGGGATTATATATTTCACCAATCATGTTCTTACTTCAGGTCTTACTTTGGAATTTACATTCTTCAGAGTAAGCTCCTGATCTTCCAACACTTCATTCCTTATTCAAACTAGGTTAGAGATGTCCTGCATGGATAATATAGAGACCTCATGATAAGCATTTATTACATCACAATTTTCTATTCATGTGTCAGTTTTATGTACTAGAATATACATTTTATAAGTGATACATACTAGGATGATGTTCAGCAAATATTGGTAAGATTAAGGAATGATTGTCATAGTTGATTAATGTTCTCTGTGAAATGGAATTTACATTTTTAGCATGCAGACAAACCTGTGTATTGTGAAGAATAACACATGTCTAACTGTGATTAACTTTATTATTATAATAGAAATTTTAGCTCTGAAAGTTGGAATTAGATTGGGATAAAACTGACAATCAAAGGTAGCAAATTAAAAACAATGTGTGTGCGCGTATGTGTGTGTGTGTGTGTGTACATAAATGGCTACTTTAGAAAATGTTGACAAAGTATACAATCCTAGAGCAAAACAGTTCAGCTTAAAAAAGTTCCCCAAAAATAAATTAGTCATTTTTAAATTAATGAAAATATTTTTTCTTCATGAAAAGCAAAATAAGTATTCATTAAACTCATATGCCTCAAATTAATCAGTTTCCTAAATTTTCAATATAGCATAGTATCCTATACAGAGGAAGATTAGGATTCAATTATCATTTGGGGCACACAAAAAAAGCTAATGATTTATATTTTTAATACCTACGGCAACTTTCCCATGACTCTTTTCTTTTCTTTTAATAGCCTTTCTCAGTAATATAATAAAATACTATTGGTTTCAACGGATGGAGATGAGTTCATCTCTTTACCAAAAGCTTTTGGAGGACTTGGTGGCATGCTGGGCAAAATGTTTCATATGACAGAAATACTTTCTGTAACTTTGATAAATGGCTGATTCTATGTATCTTATGCTAGGAATAGTAAAAAAAATATGATTTACATTATAAAGTATAAATGGTCTGCATGCGCTTGTTAAGAGCAATTATTGCATCATACCTCACAAATAAAGGACAAATAAAATTGGAGTTTGGCATAAACAGAATTTTAAATTCATTAACATCTGTATAAATACTTGTTGATAGGCTGTTTATGGCTTCTTCCTTAACCAATCCAATCTGCTGTTGGAAAGTTGACAGCACTGGCAAGAAACCAATAACTCTCTAAGAGCCATTTGTGTATGACAAGCAGCATTTCTATTCTTTTAAAATATATTTAAATATATATGTAATTGATCACTAAGGAAAAATGACTGTATGAACAAAGAGGAGGACTGTTAGTCCGAGAGCTTAAAAACAGAAATCTTGGGAACAGGGCCAAACTATATGTCAGGGTCAAAGGCTAATTGCAGCACTAATCACTCCTTTACATATTTCACTATATTTTATGGCAGAGAAGGCAAAAACGTACCAGGATAAAAAATACATGCTAGTTTCTGACATTTGAATTACTTTTCAAAATGCATCTGTTTGGGGGTGTTGCATTTATAAAAGCAAAGAAAAATAAGAGTTACTAAATTATACAGTTTAAAATACATGGATTTTGTAAGATATAATTTTAATACTATGGAATTGCTAGCTTTAAGTAAATCCCTCTAGAATAATAGAATCACTCTTCTACAAAGTGGATATAGTTGTGCTTATTAAACAGTTATGCGTTCTGTACTCAATTTATACGATATGTTTTCCCATTTGTATTGTTCAGTTGAGCTGTACCCCCTCATTAATGTCTTTATAGTGGAGTCCCTTATACTACATGAAGAGTGGTTCTTTCGTTTTTTGGTTTCTTCTGTGAGAGCCACAGAACTCAAGAAAATAGCAGGTCTGTTAACATATAATGTGTCTCCATGTTCGCTGTTAAGCAGGGCTGAGGCTAGGATAAGGCAAGTGAGGCAAATGAGACACTTGCCTTAGCACAAAATTTCAGGGAGTGCCGAAAAATCAGTAAGAAGATAAATAATATTTTAAAAGCAAAATTAGCACAAAACCCCATGATGAACAAAATATCAAAATTTTAAATGCCAGAATCTGTTAACAGTGCTGTGCCAAGCTCAATTGGAGCCTGAGGTGAAAGGGTAAATCAGTAGTGCTGATCTGTCTCTGCCACGGTATTGGCAGATATACCCATTTCTAAGTAATACTAATAAAAGTATCAACACGATATTGTTTTTAGACCTACCCCACAGCCATTGTCTAAGATTGCTTTCTACTCTTTCTCATGAATCAGGCACACCACTGATTTTTCCACTAGAGGAGGCCCTGGATCTACCATATATAAGAAAATAATTACAAAGTAATCCAGTTCATAAAGCAAAGCTACACATTACCCATCTTTCCATCTACCTAGCAACTGATTTGCACATAGTCAGCTGACCTTTCACTTACTATGTGTCATGTTAGGCAAATTATTTATGCTGTCTCTGCCTCAGTGTTCTCCTCTTAAAATGGATATAATAACAATATGAAATAAGAAAATATATATAAGGTCACACATTTAGTATGGATTTAATAACTTCAGCCATTTTTCTTTAAGTGAAATCAGCTCTGTTATGCATAGCTTTGATGTTCTCTCAGCTGTCACAAGCTAAGACATACCTACCCTTCAGGTGGCCTATCCATACAAGTTTCTAAATCCACACTAAGCTCAAGGTTCCAGGGGATGGCTGTTGGGGAGAAGATTCCAGGATTAACCACAGAACTAGACTGAACAATTTTCTGGGACAGTTCAGGAAGTCCCTTTTTCCAGAATTCTAAGCCTGCAACAAGTATTTTTAAATGTATTTTATGTCATAATAAATGAGGGACTTAGTGTGTCTTTAATGCAGGAGAATTAATTTCCAAAAGATAAGAAGGGTACACTGTCCTAATTGATTTGAAGTTATTTCAAATAACTTCAGCAATGGCTCAGTAATAACCATGAAGGAGGTTCCATTGACATGATTCTCTCCTGTTTCACTCTCTCAATTTAATATCCTTGGAAAATATTCCTCTATCCAACCTAGACTCCCTCAGGGAGTGTTAATATAGTAGGTCATCCAAACCAGGGCCCACCCAATAGAATAATGATGAAACTGATGATGTAAGAAGGTTGGCTTTCAAAATAACATGGTTATAATGGCGACATAAATATCACTGCCTCCTTTTTTTGTTGTTATTTTTTACATATATAGTTTAGACTTCAGTTCCCTGCTGTATATATATCTAAAAGTTCCTACTCTTTGGTAAAAAGATATCTCTAATTCATGTATATTGACTGAGGGCCAAGTAGAGGGTTAATTTCCTTTGTAATCATTGTTTTTGAATAGCTATAAAACAGAAGTGCTCTAATGCATATGTCCTTTCCATCACAGGGGACTGGAATACAAAAGTAGCAAGTCAAGAGATAACTGGACTAACAGGCAAATTTGGCCTCGGAGAACAAAATGAAGCAAGGCGCAGGCCAACAGAGTTTTGCCAAGAGAGCACCCTGGTCATACAAACACCCTCTTCCAACAACACAACAGGTGACTCTACACATGGACGTCACCAGATGGTCAGTACTGGAATCAGATTGATTACATTCTTTGCAGACAAAGATGGAGAAGCTGTATGCAGTGAGCAAAAGCAAGACCTGGAACAGGTTTGGCTCAGATCACTAGCTCCTTACTGCAAAATTTAGGCTCAAATTGAAGAAAGGAGGAAAACCACTAGGGCATTCAAGAGTGATCTAAATCAAATCTCGTAGATACACTGGAGGTGATGAATAGATTCAAGGGACTAGATCTGGTAGACAGTGTGCCTGAAGAACTATTGACATAAATTCATAACATTGTATGGGAGGTGAGGACCAAAACCATCCCCAAGATAAAGAAATGCAAGAAGGTGAAGTGGTTGACTGAGGAGGACGTACAAATAGCTGAAAAAGAAAAGAAGTGAAAGGCAAAAGAGAAAGCCAAAGGTATGAATATAGACTTCCAGAGAACAGCAAGGAGAGACAAAGCCTTCTTAAGTAACCAATGCAAAGAAACAGAGGAAAACAATAGAATGGGAAAGACTAGACATTTCTTTAAGAAAACTGGAGATACCTACAGAACGTTTCATACAAAGTTAGACACAATAAAGGCAAAAAAAGGCAGACCTAACAGAAGCAGAAGAGATTAAGAAAAGGTGGCAAGAATACACATAGTAACTGAACAAAAAAACTATTAATGACCCAGTTAACCTCGATGATGTGATCATTCATCTAGAGCCAGACATCCTGGAGTGTGAAGTCAAGTAGGCCTTAGAAAGCATTACTATGAACAAAGCTAGTAGAGGTAATGGAATTCCAGCTGAGCTATTTCGAATTTTAAAAGGTGATGCTGTGAAAGTGCTGCACTCATTATATCAGCAATTTTGGAAAACTCAGTCGTTGCCACAGGACTGGAAGACGTCAGTTTTCATTTCAATCTCAAAGAAAGGCAATATCAAGGAGTGTTCAAATTACTGTACAACTGCACTCATTTCACATGCCAACAATATTGTGCTCAAAATCCTTCAACATCGGCTTCCACAGCAGTTGAGCTGAAAACTTCCAGATATACAAGCTAGATTTAGAAAAGCAGAGAAACCAGAGATCAAACTGCCAACATTCGCTGGATCATAGAAAAAGCAAGGAAATTCCAAAGAACATCTACCTCTGCTTTATTGACTATGCTAAAGCCTCTTACAACAAACTGTGGAAAATTCTTAAAGAGATGGGAATACCAGACCATCTTACCTGCCTCCTGAGAAACCTATATGCAGGACAAGAAGCAACAGTTAGAACCAGACATGGAATAATGAACTGGTTCAAAATTGGGAAAGGAGTATGTCAAGGCTGTATATTGTCACTCTGCATATTTAAACTTATATAGAGAGAGCACATCATGAGAAATGCGGGGCTGGACAAATCATATGCTGGAATCAAGACTGCCAGGAGAAATATCAACAACCTCAGATATGCAGAGGATACCATTTTAAGAGCAGAAAGTGAAGAAGAATTAGAGTCTTTTGATGAAGGTGAAAGAGGAGAATGAAAAAGCTGACTTAAAACTCAACATTTAAAAAAATGAATATCATGACATCCGGTCCCATCAATTCCTGGCAAATAGATTGGAAAACAGTGGAAACTGACAGAGTTTATTTTCCTGAGCTCCAAAATCACTGCAGATGGTGACTGTAGCTGTGAAATTAAGACACACTTGCTCCTTGGAAGAAAGCCATGACAAACCAAGACAGTGTGTTAAAAAGCAGAGAAATCACTCTGCCAACAGTGGTCCATATAGTTAGAGCTATGGTTTTTCCAGTAATCATGTACGGATTAAGAGTTGGACCATAAAGAAGGCTGAACACCAAAGAATGGATGCCTTCAAACTGTGGTGTTGGAGGAGACTCTTGAGAGTCCCTTGGACTGCAAGAAGATCTAACTAGTCAATCCTAAAGGAAATCAGTCCTAAATATTCACTGGAAGGACTGATGCTAAAGCTGAAGCTCCAGTAGTTTGGTCAGCTGATGTGAAGAGCCGACTCTGGAAAAGACCCTCTTGGTGGGAAAAATTGAGGGCAGAAGGAAAGGGTGGCAACAGAGGATGAGATGGTTGCATGGCATCACTGACTCAATGGACATGAGTTTGAGCAAACTCTGGGAGAAAGTGATGAACAGAGAAGCCTGGCGTGCTGCAGTTCATAGGGTGGCATATTGTCAGACACAGCTTAGTGACTGAACAACAATAATACATTCCAATATTTTTTCACTGATTATTTAATCATTTTCTGCATCTGATGATTTCAGTATTTGCTGAACTTAAGAATACAGATACACTTCTGTGAGAGGTAGAGATAACATCATATGAAATATGTATTTAAAAGTATTGCTTGTATCATAAAGAAACTATAAGTAAAAATAACTTTCTTTCCCAATTTGATTGACAACATATAAAAGACTACTAAACCTGGACCCAGACTTATGGTTTTCCATTAGTAATAACTTAAGCAAGTATCCTATTGCCTGCTGAAGACTTAAGAATTTTCTAAATGGATATTCATTAATGAAAGATTTTTTTCTTTTATTATATTATCCTAGAAAGACAGAACTTATTTTAGGTAGCAGAATTGCATTTGTAAATGAATCACGGTCTCCATTCATGAAAAGCTTTGCTGATGTACTCCTGGAATAGTGGAGCTAGAAGCCAAGGTAGAGATTACAGGTCTTCCCTATAAAATTAACTTCTAGCTTTTAACTATTTATATACTTAATGATCTGTGGAGATTCATGAGTGTGTATATCTTCCTTGGTACTTTCAGTGCTCTGGATCTAGGCTATTCTAGTAGTCTTATCCCAGTGTTCTTTTAATTTTTTCCTCTCTGTTTTTAAAATCAGGTTGTTGGTTTCTTATTGTTGAGTTTTAAAGGTTTTTGGTATACTTTGGATAACTGTCAGATATCTTTTGCAAATACTTTCTCCCAGTCTGTGACTTGCCTACTTATGCTTTTGATAGTGTCTTCTATAGAGCAGAAGTTTTTCATTATTTATTTCCTAGATCATGCATTTGATGTTATATCTATGTTTGCCACCAAATTCAAGGTCACCTAGATTTTCTAATATGTTATCTCCTAGGAGATTTTAGTTTTGCATTTATGTCTATGATTCACTTTGAGTTAATTTTTATGAAAGCATAAGGTCTGTCTTTAGATTCCTATCCTTTATATTTTTTCTTTTAATTTTTGCATGTGGAAGTTTAGTTGTTCTAGCACTAACAGTTGGCCCGGATTTTTTTCTCCATTGTATTGTCTTTGTTTCTTTATTAAAGATCAGCTCACTATATTTGTCTGTGTCAATTTTTCACCTGTCTTTTCTGTTTCATGGATCTATTTGTATATTCTTTTGCCAATACCACACTATCTTAGTTAATGTGACTTTATAATAAGTCTTGAAGTTAGGTAACATCAATGCTTCAGAAAGTATTTTAAAATGAAAGTCTGAACTGCTAAAAAAAAAGAAAAAAGGTAGAGAAATCCTCAGAAGTGAGAAATGATGACAAAACACAAATATAAGAATGAATGAGTCTAGAGGTCTGCTGCACAACATAATAAACTATAGTTAAAAATATTGCAGTGAATACTGAAAACTTCCTAAAGAAGTAAATTTCTCAGGTGCTCTCACTACATCATACGAAATAGTAACTATACGAGGATACAGTAGTTATCCTGGTTTTGTACACATTTGTCTCTATAAATGTATACCAAATCAAGATTGTATACTTTATATAACCATGTGAGGACACATGCTAAGTCACTTCAGTCATATCCCACTCTTTGTGACCCCATGGAATGTAGCCGACTAGGCTCCTCTGTCCATGGGATTCTCCAGGCAAGAATAAATGAGTGGGTTGCTGTGTCCTCCTTCAGGGTATCAAACTTGTGTCCCTTATGTCTCCTGCACTGGCAGGCAGGTTCTTTACCATTAGCACCACATGGGAAGCCCCTTAAATATATATACATATATAACATTTTTATTAAAATGAAATTAAAATTAAATGTTAAAAAATTAGAAAAAATACAAAAAGAAAATTTTTAAGTGTAGCAAGTGACTGTGTAGGAGTTATCTCTCCATGGTAAGGGGGTAAAGAGCTCTTTAATAACTGGCTGAAGCAGTCAAAAATCTTTCCGAGTTGGACAGGTTAAACTTACACCTCTAGAAATTTCCCATTAATCTGGATCTAAAGAACACAGACTAATTATAAAAAAGTCATTAAACACCTTGGAAATAGTGAGAATCAGAAAAAACAAACCATAGAATCAGTCCATTCCACCATAAAGGCAGTAGGTTATCAGATACAGGATAAAAATAAACAACTTTAATTTGATAAAATATACAAAATATTATGTGTGCATATTCATAAAATAGTTCAGAAAATGCATTAAAGCAATAAGAGGTAAGTAAAATTAGGAAGCTCTGAAAAACCTGGTAGCAATTCTAGAAATGAAATATGTTGATAAAATTATAACTATAATTGACATTACAAACTTCACAGATGGAGTAAACATAAAATTAGATTTACTGAAAAAAAGTTAGTGAACCTGGTTTACTCTCATTAAGTATTATTTATATAATTAGCTATTAAATTCCAAGGACAACACACACTATTTTTGATTGTTACCTAGTGTTATAAATTTGAGATTTACTCATAATTCACATGCTCCAAAGTACTGGCATTTTTCTGTGGAGACTTAAGAAATTCTTTTGTCTTCTGGCTCTATAACTCAAAATAATATATTAATGGGCATTCTTAATCCCTGTGAACATGGAAAGCACTCAACTATGGTCTCAAACAACTCTAAACTTATCAGTTGCCTTAGCAATATAGTGGATAGGGCACAAGAATCGACTTGGTGAAGGGTCTTGATTGTCATTAACTCACTGCTGCATCCTCAAAAAATCACTTAACTTTTCTGAATTTCAGTTTTCTTCCTTAAAAAATGATGTGTGTTTCCTTTCTGCTATGAAATAAATGCATTTTCATTTGTGAATTTATCTCTGAATGAGTAAAATCATAAAGACTAATTCCCTATCCTTAAGCTAGTAAAAAATATGATAAAGAGTTCTGGTAAATATCTATACTAAGAAATCGATATCTAAGATCTATTCTTAATACTATGTGGTAGCTGCCTAAGGAGAAAAGAGGACAGAATGTAATTTGTTGGGCAACCAGAGTACTCCCTAAGGACTTCCTGTATCTCATTGTGTCTTCACAACATCCTGGGAAGAAAACTATAATTATATCCCCCCTCACTTTTCCTGGAGAATAACGCTAAAGTTTTGAGCTTATGTAACAGTCATATAAATTTGAACCTACATTTGGCTGACTCCAAAGCCCACAGTGTTTCCACTTCATCAAGAAGCCATATTTTCCCATGAAATTTCCCTTAATGTCAGATTTCTGAATACGGAAATAAGTGACATTTAAAATGGTCTTAATATACCAGCTGTAATAAATAACACAGAATTTCTTTTTCTCTTGTGGATAGCTTTTGGAAAATAAGGAATAATTTTGAAATAAAATTTTCCATATTTTGTCTCTGAGGAATTTGTCAGTTTCTTCTAAACTTATTCAAATGTTAAATTACTGGGACAAAAAAGAACAATGGACCTTCTAGCCATAGGAAATTATGTATGAGTTGGTCAAAAACACAGTAATCTATAATGCTATACTTTTACTATCATAAATGCTTTATGAAGAATAGTTTTTTCACACACTTGAAGAATAAATAAATTTGTGACTATCTAAAGCACAGTTTTGTCTACGCTCTCTGAAAAACTAATTTTTAGCTTCATGTGTTTCTGTGCTACAAAAGAACTGTAGAACAACATATTTTGACCTAAAGGTACTAGAATTTATTGATGCCTCCTTTTTGTCTTCTGCTTTTAAACTTAAATGTGAATAGTTTAGCTTAGTGTTTGAATTTGTTTTTCAATTAAGAGAACAATTTTGTAAAGAGAAAACTTTTACAAATTGAACACTCAAAATCATAGTAACAGGACATAATCTTTGATTACATTGACCATATCTCTAAGGTGGCTTTAATCCGAATTCTAGTAGAAGGAAAGGAGAAGTCAGTCATTGGTTTCACACTGAAAACTGACCAGGTGGTACTGTTGTGAGACAGTTCTCCAATTCTGAACATCCCTGAAGCGTGGCACTAACTAACTAGCCTTTTGTTCCTGACTATTTGAAGCTGAAATTCCAATACCTTGGTCACCTGATGTGAAGAGCATACTTATTGAAAAAGACTCTGAGCTGGAAAAGATTGAGGGCAAGAGCAGAACAGGGTGGCAGAGGATATGGTTAGATAGCATCACTGACTCAAAGGGCATGAGTTTGGGAGACAGTGGAGGGCAGAGAAGCCCGGCTTGCTGCAGTCTGTGAGATCACAGACTCGGGCATGACTTAGAGACAGAACTGCCACAACAATATTTTTTCAAAAATAGTTGTATACCCAACAACCTTAGAAGAGAGTGACAGTGTCTCCTTTGAAGCAAAGGGTCGATTTTCTGGGTGTCCAGTATAAGATAATGTTTTCTCATCGGTACAAAAGGCAAGTTAATTTGCAAATCATTTTAAAGTATTTGAACTTCCTAAACTGTCTCAGTTGTGACCTAAACTAAACTGAGTTTCTCAGTTGTGACCTAAACCTACCCTGAGCTCAGTATCCACCTGGACTCCTTCATTTTCAGTTCAGTTCGGTCGCTCAGTCGTGTCTGACTCTTCGAGACCCCATGAACTGCAGCACGCCAGGCCTCCCTGTCCATCACCATCTCCCGGAGTTCACTCAGACTCATGTTCATTGAGTCCGTGATGCCATCCAGTCATCTCATCCTCTGTTGTCCCTTTCTCCTCCTGCCCCCAATCCCTCCCAGCATCAGAGTCTTTTCCAATGAGTCAGCTCTTCGCATGAGGTGGCCAAAGTACTGGAGTTTCAGCTTTAGCATCATGCCTTCCAAAGAAATCCCAGGGCTGATCTTCTTCAAAATGGACTGGTTGGATCTCCTTGCAGTCCAAGGGACTCTCAAGAGTCTTCTCCAACACCACAGTTCAAAAGCATCAATTCTTCAGAGCTCAGCCTTCTTCACAGTCCAACTCTCACATCCATACATGACCACAGGAAAAATCATAGCCTTGACTAGACGGACCTTAGTCGGCAAAGTAATGTCTCTGCTTTTGAATATACTATCTAGGTTGGTCATAACTTTTCTTCCAAGGACTAAGTGTCTTTTAATTTCATGGCTGTAGTCACCGTCTGCAGTGATTTTGGAGCCCCTAAAATAAAGTCTGACACTGTTTCCACTGTTTCTCCATCTATTTCCCATGTAGTGATGGGACCGGATGCCATGATCTTTGTTTTCTGAATTTTAGTCCCATGGAAATTTAGGGGTAAAGGG
Organism: Madoqua kirkii; assembly: GCA_006408675.1. Classification (NCBI taxonomy): domain Eukaryota; kingdom Metazoa; phylum Chordata; class Mammalia; order Artiodactyla; family Bovidae; genus Madoqua; species Madoqua kirkii. The sequence goes on along the minus strand of SJYC01082171.1, from coordinate 10,001 downwards.
AACCAACACAAATAGTCTAGTGCTCAGGCTGCTTGTTGTGAATAATAAAGTCCTTTGTTCCTGACGTAGGAATCTTGTATCTTCTGCCAGCATTCACAACATGATGTCAGGCTAACTTTCTGCTTGAAAGTAGGATCAAACCTCAAACTCTCAGAGTCTGACATAGAGAAATTTTAACTTCACCACTTAAAAGGAATTACCAATAATGGGTATATATAACTATATAATGAATCATTGCTGCTTTATGAAATTTTGCTTAAGCTTAGGTGTACTTTTATCCCATTCTTTTGATTGACTCTTTTAGTGGGAATGCAGTTAGTAATCACAAGTGTATAATTATTGCTTTTTAGCTTTACAGGAGTTTTAAGGAATAGTTAGCTTACAATATTCTAGAACTAATAATGTGTCAAGTTTGCCTGGCTGTGGCTATGATTTTAAGACAACTGTTATGTGAATTAGCACAAACAAACCTTATGCCAAGAAGCATTTTCTAAAGCAGAGAGAGAAACAAAAAAAAGCCTTGAAGTCATGGAGACCTTGGCTCAAATATCAAAATTGCCATTTCAAAGGTTTGTATCCACACTGCTTGTTGTGAATAATAAAGTCCTTTGTTCCTGACGTAGGAATCTTGTATCTTCTGCCAGCATTCACAACATGATGTCAGGCTAACTTTCTGCTTGAAAGTAGGATCAAACCTCAAACTCTCAGAGTCTGACATAGAGAAATTTTAACTTCACCACTTAAAAGGAATTACCAATAATGGGTATATATAACTATATAATGAATCATTGCTGCTTTATGAAATTTTGCTTAAGCTTAGGTGTACTTTTATCCCATTCTTTTGATTGACTCTTTTAGTGGGAATGCAGTTAGTAATCACAAGTGTATAATTATTGCTTTTTAGCTTTACAGGAGTTTTAAGGAATAGTTAGCTTACAATATTCTAGAACTAATAATGTGTCAAGTTTGCCTGGCTGTGGCTATGATTTTAAGACAACTGTTATGTGAATTAGCACAAACAAACCTTATGCCAAGAAGCATTTTCTAAAGCAGAGAGAGAAACAAAAAAAAGCCTTGAAGTCATGGAGACCTTGGCTCAAATATCAAAATTGCCATTTCAAAGGTTTGTATCCACCAGAAACATGAAATGGTAGTAATCTTTTTTATTTACAATACTCAAAAGATTTCATAATTTTGCTTCACAGATTGGCAAGAAATATATCCTTCCCATTTTATAATTGATAAAACTGAGATTTTAAAGAGGTAATGACCAAATTTTCTGCTTCTTAATTCAATTCTTGCCTTACCACACTTGCTTGCTTGCTTGCTAAGTCACTTCAGTTGTGTCCAACTCTGTGTGACCCCACAGACGGCAGCCCACCAGGCTCCCTGTCCCTGGGATTCTCCAGGCAAGAACATTGGAGTGGGTTGCCATTTCCTTCTCCAATGTGTGAAAATGAAAAGTGATAGTGAAGTCACTCAGTCGTGTCTGACTCTTAGTGACCCCATGGACTGCAGCCTACCAGGCTCCTCTATCCATGAGATTTTCCAGGCAAGAGTACTGGAGTAGGCTGCTATTGCCTTCTCCGGCCTTACCACACTAAGTTGTACTAAATTTGTATCATTCAGAAATGATAGGCAATGTTTCAGCAATGTATTTTCCAATATAGTAAAATACACTGAAAGCCAACTCTGGTTACTATTTCTTTTCCATATATTGAAAATCTTTCAGTTGTATAAGATCCCTTGACTTTAGGACAGATGCTTATAGTGAGCACCTAGTAGGGAAACAAAAGGTAAAATTGGTAAAACAAAGTACAGAAATACTTCTTAGCAAAAAAAGAGCTATTGAGTTTTATATGTTTACAAGAAAATTTCAAATGAAAACTTAAATTACAAAGGTGCAATATGAGTGAAAGTGAAAGGATATCACGAAAAAAAAACTAACCAAAAGAAAGCTGGTGTTGTCATAGTAACATAAGACAAAATGGACTTTTGGGCAAAAACAAACCAACAAAAATCCCCTAAATTTGATAAATATTTACTGTGCTCATGTGCTCAGTTGTGTCCGACTCTTAAACCTCATTAAACATTAGTGTTGTTTCAAAATGATAAAAAGTTCATTTGACCAAGACGATAAAATACTTTAAATTTTAAGAGTATAATATAACCTAAAAAATAATATAAGGTGTCTTCTCAGACCACAATGGAAATATATTAGAAATCAGTACTGGAAAGATAACTGTAAAGTCATAGTAACATAAGACAAAATGGACTTTTGGGCAAAAACAAACCAACAAAAATCCCCTAAATTTGATAAATATTTACTGTGCTCATGTGCTCAGTTGTGTCCGACTCTTAAACCTCATTAAACATTAGTGTTGTTTCAAAATGATAAAAAGTTCATTTGACCAAGACGATAAAATACTTTAAATTTTAAGAGTATAATATAACCTAAAAAATAATATAAGGTGTCTTCTCAGACCACAATGGAAATATATTAGAAATCAGTACTGGAAAGATAACTGTAAAGTCCCCAAATACATGGAGATTAAACAACACTGCTAATCATACATAGATCAAAGAGATAATCTCAAGAGAAATTCAAAAATATTTTGAGCTAAATGAAACTCTGAACTAAACGAAAATAAAATGAAAAATTATCAAATTTGTAAAATGCAGGAAAAGCAGTGCTTATAGGGAAATTCACAGTAATGAATGCATTTATTAAGAAAGCATGCTAAGTCACTTCAGTCGTGTTCGACTCTTTGCAACGCTATGGACTGTAGCCCGCTAGGCAACTCTGTCCATGGGATTCTCCAGGCAAGAATACTGGAGTGGGTTGCCATGCCCTTCTCCAGATATTAGGAAAGAAGAAAGATTTAAAATCAGTAATCTAAGTTTCTACTTTGAGGTGAAGTTGCTCAGTCGTGTCTGACTCTTTGCGACCCTGTGGACTGTAACCCACTAGGTTTCTCTGTCCATGGGATTCTCTAGGCAAGAATACTGGAGTGAATTGCCATTTCCTTCTCCAAGGGATCTTCCCGATTCAGGGATCGAACCCGGGTCTCCTGCATCAAAGGCAGGCGCTTTGACCTCTGAGCCACCAGTTTCTACTTTAGGAAATGAGAAAAAATGAGAAAATTAAATTCAAAGTAAACAGAAGAAAAGAAATAGTAAGAATTAGAGAAGAAATCAAAGAAGTTGAAAACAAGGAATTAATGGAGAATAGCGAAACCAAAAGCCAGTCCTTTGAAAAAGTCAGTAAAAGCAATAATAGCTAGGAAATTTAAGAAAACAAAGAACGCAAATTATCAATGTCAGAAATAAAAGAGTGGACATCACTGCAAATCCCATGGGCATTAAAAGAATGATAAAAATATGCCATGAACAACTCTATTCCACAAAGTTGATAACCTGGAAGAAATGGACCCATTTCTGAAAGACACAGATTACCGTAGCTCACATAAGAATAAATAAACAGTCTGAACAGGCCTATTTCTATCTGAAAAATTAATCAATACAGACTGAGTCATCATCTATACAGAAAATACAAAATGACAAAAAACCTTCTGAAGCTAAAGTGATTATAGCAAGGTTGCAGGATCAAGTCAGTCACTTTCCCATACACCAGCAACAAATAAGTAGAATTTGGAGTTGAAAACTAACACTACTTATGTTGATATCCTCAAAATTAAAGGTTTTAGGGATAAATTTAATAAGATATATTCAAGATCTAGATGAGGAAAAACTACAGAACTCTTAAGAAATAAAGAACTAAACAAACACTCCATATTCAGGGATTTGAAGATTCAACCCTGGCAAGATTTCAGTTTTTCCTAACTTGATCTATAGATTCAAAAAAATCCCAGCAAGTGATTTTGTGGATGTTGGCAAACTGACTCTAAAGCTTATATACAGAGGCAAAAGATGTAGAATAGACAACACAGTACTGAAGGAGAAGAACAAAGCTGACGGACACTACTTTGAGAGTTGTGATAAATCTATAAACAAAGAAGTGTGGCACTGGCAAAAGAATAGGCAAAGAGATCAATGAAACAGAGTAAATAGTCACAAAAATACGGTCAACTGATTTTGACAAAGGAGAAAAGGCAATACAATGGGGCAAAGATAGGTTTTTCAACAAACGGTGATAGAACAAGTGGACATCCACATACGAAAAAATAAATCTAGACACAGATATTATACCATTCACAAACATTAACTCAAAATGGATTGCCAACCTAAGTATAGAATGCAAAACTCTTAAAAATCCTAGAAGATAACACAGAAGAAAACCTATATGACCTAGGATATGGCTAAGACTTTTTAGATCCAACACTAGAGGCAGGATGTATGGAAGAAATAATTGATAAGTTGGAATTCAGTAAAATTAAAAGTTTCTGTTCTGCTAAAGATAATGTCAACAGAAAATAGACTGGGAGAAAATATTTGTAAAACACTTATCCGATAAAGGACTGCTATCCAAAATATACAGAGGACTCTTAAATCTCAATAGGAAGAAAAAAACCTGATTAAAAAATGAGCCAAAGATCTTAACACACACTTCACCAAAGAAAATATGCAGATGGCAAATAACCATATCAAAAGATGCTTCACATCCTATGTCTTCAAGGAAATGCAAATTATAACAGTGAAATAGTACTACACACCTATCAGAATGCCTGAGGTCCAGAACTGTCAGCGCGAGATGCTGATGAGGATGCAAGACAACAAAAATCTCATTGTTTGTGGGAATGCAAAATGGCACAGTCACTCTGGAAGAGAGTTCAGTTTCTTACAAAATGAAATATACTCTTATCAAATAATCCAGGCATCATATGCTTTGCTATTTACCCAAATGCATTGCAAATTCATGTCCACACAAAAACTTATACAATAAGTTTATAGCAGCATTACTTATAAATGCAAAATTTTGAAAGCAACCAAGATATTCTTCAGTGGGTGAATGGATAAACTGTGGCACATCCAGACAACAGAATACTATTTGGTGAAAACAAGTGGAAAAATAATAATAAAAAAGAGATCAGCTATCAAGTCATAAAAAGGTATGAAGGAATTTTCAATGCATGTTACTAAGTGAAAGCAGCTAATCTGATCAGATTACCTACTACATGATTCCAACTATGTGATTTTTTTGAAAAGATAAAATTATTGATACAGTTTAAAAAAAGATCCGTGTTTGCTAGGGCTTAAAGCAGAGAGAGGGATGAAGAGGTGGAGAACAGAGGATTTTTAGAGCAGTGAAACTATTCTGCATAATACCATAATGATGTTTGTGTGCCATTAAACATTCTCCCAAACCTATATAATGTACAGCACCAAGAATGAACCCTAGCAAACTATGGACTTTGGGTGATGATGTATCGATGTAGGCCACTGATTGTTATAAACATACCACTCTGGTGGAGGAATGTTATAGTAGGGGAGGCCATGTGTGTATGAGGTGTATGGGAATCTTCTGTACTTTCTGCTCAATTTTTCCATAAGCCTAAACTACTTTAAAATATTTATTTAAAATACTTAAAACATTGTTTTAAAATTAGTATCTTAGTTTCTTGTGTGTTTAGTCATGTCCGACTCTTTGCCACCCCACGGCCCACCAGATTCCTCTGTTCATGGAATTTTCCAGGCAAGAATAATGGAAGGGGTTGCCAGTTCCTACTTCAGGGGATCTTCCCAACCCAGGGATCATATCCATGTCTCCTGCATCTCCTGCATTGGCAGGTGGATTATGTACCACTGAGCCACCTGGGAAGTCCCATCTCAGGTGAGCTGTATATAAAGGTTTTAGTTCACCACGCTGCCTAAAATAGAAATCTCTTAACAACTACCATGGGAGCAGAAGCTCAACAGCCCAAGACTAACAGATGATAAACTGGAGTGGGAAAGAACATTTCTGATACAGCTGGAGGGATATTTGGAGGTAGAGATAAGATTTTAGCAGTAGAAACAGTTATAGTATCCTACCGAGGACTTGACACGCCCAGCAGAGGTCACACACTTCCAGAACATTATCTCACACTGGGGCTTCCCTGGTGCTCAGATGGTAAAGAATCTGCCTGCAACACGGGAGACCCAGGTTTGATTCCTGGGTGGGGAAAATCCCCTGAGGAAGGGAATGGCAACCCGCTTCTGTATTCTTGCCTAGAGAATTCTATGCACAGAGGAGTCTGGCAGGCTACAGTCCATGGGGTCAAAGAGTTGGACACAACTGAGCGACTAACACCATAACACATACATATTTCACATTATCCCAGAAGTCTACAGCATTATTGCCATCTTAAAGATAAGAATGTTTCAGCCCAGAGAGGTTACATATAACAATACAGCTAGGAAATTTAAATTAACCTGAAGCTCCTACCAGAATATTTTTTAACTAATATAATCATAATATTTTTACATCCCCACCAGGGAAAGAAAGTCCAGGTCTCAGTTTTATCTGCCTTCATATGTAGAATTTGGGAGTCAGGAAATACTTTAAACTTCTATCAAAAACTAATTTTTGATATAGTCACTATACACATATTTTCCCCCTACATTTCATGGTGTCTTTCTGAAGCTAGATAGTGTTGGGGGACACACTTCTACATTTCTTCTTAATTTGATATCATAACCCATATACTTTTATTGTTCTGCTTTTCAATATGTCTCTTAATTATTCAATTACTTGATATTTTGACTGTACTCATCTGTTTTTCCCTACATCAGTTACACTTTCCCTTCCATTTTTTTCTCAGTGCTCATATTATGGCAAAAACACAGACAACATTCTTGACTACAGTGAAAGAATATGAGAGCCAGTCTATAAAGGCATCTCTTGGAGGGATCACGCCACTCAGAGAGTAACGGCAGGGCTGGTGACAGAGTGCTGATACTCGATGTCTTCTCTACATGGAATCTAGCCATTTGCTCCCCCATCTGTAGGCTCCACGCTTGCCATTTTGGACATGAGCTACTTCACTAAACAGGAAGCTTACCCTGGTTTTCCCTGGCTGCGGGAATGTCTTTGAAAAAGTTATGTTTATCTTTTATTTGGATTTTGCTAATTTTAGCTTGATATTCAAACTCACAAATTTTGTGCCTGTGCTTGTTTGGGATTTGAGATTCTCCACCTTGTTCTGTCTTTACGACTTAAAGCATCAGTTCAGAATGAGGTTTGCAGAAATGGAAAGGTAATGTTGCCTTGCTGAGCCTTATTTCTTCACCTGTAAAATGAAGGGATCACAACAATTCTTTTGCCTTACTCTCTGAGTTAAATCATATTTTAAAAATTGTTGTATATTAGTGGTAATAGAAGAACCTTTTTAAGCTTTATGGCATGGGTATTCATCAATCAGAGGGACTTGGCTTTGAACTGGGATGGAGTTCTGGAGGACTCCGACTGTTCAGGAATTTTTTAGTTACTGTATATCAGTGATTTGGAAGGGGATTTCCAGGGGAGCAGCTAAAGCTGCCACAGTCGCTGGTATGGCAGTAGTGAGAAGACACTCCAAGAGTAGCTATTTAAGATAAGGATGTATTTCAGCACTTTAACTAGCTGTTCCAGTCATTTTGAATATGTCAGTCTTATATCAGCTCTATTTAAGTGCTTTCTGAAGTTTAGAGCACTGATGATGCTTTGATCTTGATCTTGCTGGAAAGTGACCCATTCGAGGTTTTCACATACTAGGTCAACTACCACCTGAGTGAGGGTGTGCTAAGTTGCTTCAGTTTTGTCAGACTGTGTGACTCCATGGCCTCTAGCCTTCCAGGTTCCTCTGAATGTGGCATCCTCCAGGTAAGAATACTGAAGTGGATTGCCATATGTGTCCCTCTCTTGGGGATCTTCCTGACCCAGGGATCAGACTTGGGTCTTTTACATTTCCTGCACTGGCAGGTGGGTTACTTACCACCAAAGCCACCTAGGAAAGCTATCTTCTAAGCTTCTATCTATTACCAAAAGCATTCTGAGTTCAGAGAGGATAAAATATATATTAAAAAAACCCCACATATCTTGGCATCAATAAAATAAGGTGAATACATTATTACTAGTTTTATTAGTGCACTGTATTCTACAATATGAAATGCAATTATCCCTAATGTAAATCTTGGATCATTAAACTAGCCTACCCAGAACAAGAAGCCACATGATATTTGATTGTTACTCTAAAATAAATTTGATATATTTTGCACAGATTGCCTCATTTTTTTTATTGAGTGCCGACTATTGCCAGGTATTATTCTAATTGGTGAGGATCTAGTAGTGAACTGATAGAATACTGAACTTCAGCAGCATACAGAATAAAGACATTTTAGTTATAGCTATGAAACATATACCTCTGCATATGATAAGTACTAAAGGCAAGTAAGTCTGTCCTGGGTTCAGTGGGAATATATAAGAAGGGAATTGTTCTTCGATAAAGTCTAACCAGACTACTATTAGGTACGTTACTTTTTATGTTGTGCTTTCAGGAGGCATAGGAGGCTTTGCAAATGCATCTCAGTGGCTGCTATCGGAAGTAGCCAAGAGATCAGACCCACTTCCTAAACCAGAGCAGATGTACTCAGCTCTTTTACACACTATATTGCATTTGGGGTAATATTTCACTTGAAGAAAGAGGTTTTCTGCTAAAACAAAGTTTGAAAACCACTGATCTGGTGGACAAAGCATGAATTTCAGCATGAAAATGTTTAAATTAAATTTCCAACTCTACTGCCCATTTATAATTTGACTTCAAATAACCCAAACCACGTCTAAACACACGACTGACAAACAAATGATTTCAAGTGATTCTGATCCTAGCTTTCAGTTAAACTGTGAAGAAAGCTATGCAAATCATTCTAGCTGGGCTGCTGTGCCTGGAACAGCCTTCACTGCATGCTGTGATTATAAGAATTCTGGAACTCTCCTGTATCTATCATGTGTCAGAATATTCATGATCTTCCTTCTTTGTAAGGTATATATAAAAAAGTATATCACCATAATAATAAAGATGGCAATATGTGCTAGGAGTTTTGACATGCCTTTCACCTTACATTAATTTTTATTTAATTCTTATAAAAACTCTGAGGGATGCTCCCTATCTTTAAAGTGAGGAGGTTCAAAGAATTAAGTAATTTTTCCGGTGACAGTGGTGAAGCTTGATTTAAAGTCAGTAGCATTCTCTAGTACTCATCTTCAGTCATGCCACCTCTCTGCATCAACTTTCTATAACCTAGATATGGTGACATTAGAAAGATGGGCATGGGAAGTTGTGTACTTCTCTGAGATAGGCAAAGGGATGTCTGAAAGAAATACTTACACTTAACACTTAAAAAATGCACTGAAACAATAAACCTGCTTGAAAACAAATGAGCATTTGTTCTAAAAGTTAATAGATCACACAAACGTCTTATTTGAAAAAATGTGCATGTCACTAGTTGTGAAATGCAACTATTAAAGTCCTCAGAGATATGCATATACAAAGAATTAGCATATATTTTTTACCATGACAGGACAGATAGCATATGTAGCTGAGACTAAGAGGGCTGACAAATCTATGTAGGCAGACTAACCTTCCTGGCTAAGAACCAGGAGTTACGCTTGTTACATAGAACTCTCAAGGGTACCATGCAATCAGAGGTCACAATCGAGGCAACAGGAGCAATGTCACCATATCAGAGAATGGGCCAATTCAGATCTGGTCCCTGACAGTCACTGAGGTCAAGGCTTGCGGCTAATAATTGTATTAAACAGGGATATTCCCTGCACACTTTTAGAATTGTCATCTGAACAAACAAGTCCAGGTCATCTGTGGGTTAAATCTCAATTCTTTTTCCTAGTACTTAGAACTTACTTTCTAGTCTTAATCCCTTATAATTTTTAAACTTACAACTGTAATTTTCTTTTGATCAAGTAAATGCTTAATAATTTTATTTTTGTTTTCTGATCTTAACAACAACAAACTTTCATTTAAATGCATGCATTTGTCACTTAATTCCATTTTATTATTTGCTGC